>VFFE01007644.1:547970-609312 GCA_008921705.1 Burhinus oedicnemus | reverse complement strand
GGGGAGGGGAGGGGAACAGTTCAGTTGAAAGGGACCTACAACGATCATCTAGTCCAACTGCCTGACCACTACAAGGCTGACCAAAAGTTAAAGCATATTATCAAGGGCACTGACAGGCTTGGGGCATCAACCACCTCTCTAGGAAGCCCATTCCTGTGTTTGACCACCCTTTTTGGTAAAGAAATGTTTCCTAATGTCCAGTCTAAACCTCCCCTGGCACAGCTTTGTGTCTTTCCCAGGCTTCCTGTCAGACTATGTCTCCAAATGGAAGTACATCACTAGTGGATTAATCCTATGCTGGGTTTGGTGGCTTTTGATGTGCTGTATTAGACTTGCCTTAACTGTTCTGGAACTAATCTCTTTGTGGCAGATGACCTCTGTCGTGTAATAACTGTTGTCACTGAAGGTGCTCAAACCTACAGCCTCATCTTAAGAAACATTAAGGTTATCAGCAGAGTCTCCAAGGAGTCTAATCTAATTTACCGCTCCTCACTCTGTGTTTAAAACAGACCAAGCTCATGACCTTCACAGCAGTCTACATACGTTGTTGTTCAGTTAGGAGACATTGTCATCCCTGTTTGCCTTGTTCTGTGGACAAGGTGAAGATCTGAGTTTCCAGTGCTTTCCGTAGCCTTTCAGGGATATTAAAGAAAGAAAAAAAACAGCTATAACCACTGTCTAGCAGACTTTCATTAAGCACATATGCAGCTTGAGTTTACTTCAATGAGATTTCTCCATATGAATTTGGGAGCAAGATTTAGCCTTTTATGTGACTTGTATAAACCATATCTCAATTCTTGGTTTAACAGAGAGTTAAACATGTTTAAAGAACAATAAAATACAAGAGTATTAACAAGCTCTCCTGTAACTACCACAGTCACAGCTCCTTAGAAGATGACAACCATATGCCTGGCAAAATAGTTAAGAGTGCAAAAATCTGAGGCAGATTAATGCAGTGATTAACGAGAATATCCTGTGAAGTCGTACTTGTTGAAACTCTTTTTGTCAAGCGGAAGCAGTCTTCTTATGGTAATTCCTGATTGCAACAAGAATTCTTCCTCAGACTGAATTTAATTTTAAACTCAGATTCAGGATTAAAGTTAATTACATTTATAATTCCTTTGGTATCACTTTTGAAGAGATACCTGTCTGAATACAGTTGAGGCACACAATTGATCTGACACAGGTGACATTAAAGTGTGTCTACCTTATGGTGAGGAACATCAGGGAGGTGTGTTTTTGCCATACCAATCAAGGAAGGTAAATTTAGGTGACATTCTTGGTGAACCCTGTGGAAGCTTGTGCCCTTTCTTTTGCAAATTATTAGGGCCAAACTTCACAGCAGCAGTCCCAATGAGCTATGAGCAATTTGTGTAAACAGACCAGAGAAGAAAGGAAGTTCACCACAGAACAGGCACAAGTAAGCAAATTGTAATATACCACAGGTAACGATGCAGGAGGCAATTCAGAAGATCTACTTCTGCTATGGTTTTATATTTTCTTTGGCTTTGGGTGAACCAAGTTTATTTTGACTGAACTAAGTGATACAATTATTGAACTCAGTGAGTCTGATCAGGCCTTATCACAGGTGAACTGTTTGTTTTATACAAAGAAAATAAGTCATTTTTAAGGGCAAGGGCATGTTGACTTTCCACATGACACTAGTATGAACCTTATATCTGTTCCACAGGATCTTTTTGTGAAGTGTGAGTGGGTGGCCAGATCTTTACAGCCTTTAGAGACGATTTTTCTCTGTGAATGAAGTTATTTTCTGTGTTACCATTTTTAAGAGGCCAAACTAGAGCAGAAGAGGTTAAAGCACTTCTTTTGCACAGAGCAAAAAATCTTATATTCTTGCTTTTTCATGTCATGAAGGGATTCAGAACCTGTCTCTTCATACCCTGGAAGGGTCCGTATACATAAAGCTCTATCTGCAAGGGTGAGTTCTATGTACAGCTGTGCAGGATTTAATTCAAGATCCACAGAGAGAGGGAAGCAGAGCAAAAAGGGGTGGGACTGCAGTCTAGTGATGAGGAGCTGGTCCTGCTCCCTCTTTCGAGACTGCGTCTCTTACACAGGAAACAGTCATTGTATAATGTGCAATGTCACTTGTTTTTTCCAACAGATCCAAACAGCCTCTTTCTACATGTGGGTGTGTTAGCAGCCATACTCAAGCCTTGAGGAGATAAAGAAAAAAGGGGATCCTTGCTTCTGGATCCTGCGATGGTGCTTTTTTAGACAAAGAACTGTTCATGTAAAAAGCACAGCCCAAAATGCCCAGGAGCTATTCAGAGTTTTGAGTGCCTGTGGAGTTAGGATGCAAGAAAAGAGGTAGAAGAGTCACTCTCTTGGATTTCAGTGTTTCTGCTTGATCAGTTCTTTCCTGCTTTCCAGACCAAAGTTGTTTTATGGATCTGGTCTTAAATTCATAATGGAGCTAGTCCCTGATGTTTGCAGGAAGCCTTGATAGCTTTTTTATTTTAACCCATGAATGATGATAAGCATCATAAAAATGATTATTGCTTTCTTGTTGAAACAAAAATGATGGATAAAAATATGATGCTTGATCACAAAAATAAAAAGTTTTATTTCATTTTTAGTGAATATTTATCTTTCTAAATCTTTTGTCTTCAGGTAATATCTGACAATATTTTACTCTGCAATAGGTTTACAGGAGGCACAATTATTTGAGGTATGGGCAGAAAGTGACAGGCTATCAAAAGCAAGGCATCAGTTTATGAAGACAGGTTGGAAAAGAGAGTTACAAGAAAAATGCTACATAGAGCAGGGAGAAAAACCATGAAGAAACATGGTAATGATAGGGGCACTAAGATTTCAAGTTACAAATACTGCAGCAGTTAAGTAAGCAGATTTTCAGTATCACTGAAGTCTTTTAAAGCACACCAAATGAAGTGTCAGTAGAAAATCTCTCTGTTGTAAACTCTAGAAACATTTTTAGGCCACATATGACACAGAAAATTTTGTAGGATATTGACTGCAATGTTCAGTCTGTTATAAAGAGGATTCCACTTAATTTAATTCAAAAATTTACTGAAATTTTTATATCTCCTAAATAAATGTGCACCTATGTCATATGCTTTTCACAAACTATGTTATATAAAAAAATGTCTTCCTGAAGTGTTTGAATACTGCAAAAAAGCAGCAGTGAACTGGTTGCATAGCCATTGATTTTCTCTAACTGTTCATAAGCTTCAGGTGCTGGAAGAACATTTGCCATCAAATGCCCTGATACTACTTCCCTTTCATGAAAAAATGTAAATATTATGTATTTGATAAGAAAAACATGCAAAAGAACTGGTTTTAAGTGTGGGAAAAGTGAGTAGTTTCTGATGGCAGCTGTCTGCATGGGGTGACCATGAACTGCTGCTTACATTTGATCTCCAGAGCTCCTTTCAGACCTCTTTTACTCTATGACTATGATTTCTCCTCCAGGAGGAGAGAAAGGGAAACCATCTCTCTTCAGTCCTCTCTAGATCTGCTGGAGCTGAAGGGGGTTTGAAAGCTGCCTAACTCCTTCTGTTACCTCACTTTGCCCCGATTGCTCTCAGGGCTGACAAAGTGGAGGACACTGCTGCAGGTGGAGCAGGCTGAACCTCCTGGGAGCTACTGGCAGCTCAACTGGCTTGGTAAGTCCCTGAGGGATGCTTGGATGGAAAAGCAGATCCTGTGTTGTGGAGATGGAGGAGAGAGGGAGACAAAGGAATCCAGAGGGGATCCCAAGAGGATGGAACTTAGCTACTTGTGTCCTAGAGATTTGTCTGTTCTTGGTCTTTGAGCCTTGTGCTAGCACCAGGAGCAGCAAAGGAACTCCCAGACATCGCCCTTCTAAAATGTGTAAATGTTTGTGAACTCTGCTCTGTCTTACTGCTCCCAGCCCTTTATCACTGCTCCTTGAAACTCTGTCGATTCCTCGCAGCTCCCCAGATCTCCCTGATGTCTCTTCCTCTTGAATTGGCTTTTCACTGTCACAAAATTAAAAGCCATTGACACTAGGGTTAAAGAAAAATAAAATTATGGTATATCTCCTACTAGATGCAGGAAAAATCAGTTCTGCCTACATAGCTTGTGTTGAATGAGCTCTGATATTCACACTCTCTATGCTAGAGTGGTTTTACAGTGTTGTCCAGTGTCCACACAGTGTGAGAGTTTCAAGCCATTTTCTACCTTAACAGCTAGATACGAAGTTATAAGGGAGTTTTTTCAGTGTCATCCAGGGCAATCAAGAGTCTTTATCCTTGCTGATAATCCTTTGAGCCATCTGATCCTCTAGCAATTTCTTTCTTAATACAAGGGCTCAAAAATAACATTTCTGCATTATACATTACAGTATTTGGCTTTAAATTGAAATAGAATCTCACAGTCCATTGGTACATTAGTTTGACTGTAAATCATAGTCTGAATTATACTGTTCCCATAAATTTTTTAGACCATGGGATTGAATTCAAATCTCCGAGATGTCTCTTATTACACATAATCAGTTGCTGTGTTTTGTAGTTCAGTGTCGAACTAGTCACCTGTTCACGGAATTGTGGAATTATGACCTTAATCTTTCAAAATAACACTTGCTCCTAAGGAAAGAGCTGCAACCATTCCAATTTTCAGTATAGATGTTTTTACAGGATGGCAGAATTGCTGAAGTTGGAAGAGACCTCTGGATGTCCCTCGTCCAACCCCCTGCTCAAAGCTGGGGCAGCTAGAGCAGGTTGCTCAGGGATGTGTCAGGTGGGGTTTTGAATATCTCCATGGATGGAGACTCCACAGCCTCTTGGGGCAGCCTGTTCCAACCTGTTTGACCTATCTGACAGTAAAAAAAATGTTTTTTTGTGTTCAGATGGAATTCCATGTTTTTTAATTTGTGCCTATTGTCTCTTATCCTGTCAGTGAGCACCACTGAGAAGAGCTTGACTCCATCTTCTTAACTCCACTCCTCCAGGGATTTATACACATTGATAGGATCCCCCTGGAGCCTTCTCTTCCCCAGGCTGAACATTCACAGGTCTCAGCCTTTTCTCGTCTAACAAATGCTCCAATCCTGTCCCTGTCTGTCTTGTACTGGGAGCACAGAACTGGACACAGCACTCCAGGTGTGGCTCACCAGTGCTGAGTAGAGGTGAAGGATCACATCCCTCGACCTGCTGGCAATGGTCTTCCTAACAGACCTAAGGAGGCTGTTGGCCTTGCTTGCTGCAAGGGTACTATGTGGCCCATGTACAAATTGGTGCCTACCAGGATCACCAGGGCTTTTTCTGCCAAGCAGTTTTCCAGCTGGTTGGAGCCAGCCAGTGCTGGTACCTGAGGTTATTCCTCCCCAGGTACAGGAGTCAACATTTCCCTTCTTTGAACTTGATGAGGTTCCTCTGCCCATTTCTCCAGCCTGTCAAGATCCTTCTGAATGGCAGCATGAACCACTGGTGTATCAGTCCTTTCTCCCAGTGTAGCTTCATCTGCAAACTCGCTGAGAATTTACTTGGCTCCATCTTCCAGGTTGTTAATGAAGACATTAAAGAGTTTTGCCCCTGATACCCCTGTCATTGGTACCCCTGGGGTGCACCATTAGTGTGTGGCCTCCAGCTTGACTTTGTGCTGCTGATTACAACTCCCTGGGGCTGCAAGGTCAGCAGATTTCATTCCTCTTATTTCCCCCCATGCCTTCTTACACCAGTGGGACCTTCTTTCTTCCTCTTCCTTCTTTCAATTACAGTATAAGCTTATGAAATAACACAACCAAAAATTTGCTTTATATATCTTTTTAATGTTAGGAGTTACAATTTTAAATGAAAAAACCACCATTGTTCTTCCAGTTAGAGAACCAAAGTGAAAGGAGTCTGATAATTTATTGGTCCTGGTAGCTAAAATACGATCCAACATTGAATTGGATTATCTGCAATGGTCATTAAATCCATGAGCAGAAATCATGCTTCCTATTCCTCCAGGTAGGGCCTGATTAGAGGTGAGTATGCTCATTAAACCCTTCCAACAGATGGCAGTCTACAGCTATACTTTGGGATTTCCTCTGTTTTTTTGAGAGCAAAACAAGACGATGCATTCCGCATAAAGCTGTAGTTCAGTGTATAAGTAAGTAGGCCCACTGCTGTGCACATCAGGATAACTCTCATGATACATGGAGGTAACACAATGGAAATCGCAGTTTAGAAATCCAATTTATCTTGCTGTGAATAGAATTGCATCCACTACAGACAGCAATTAGTTTTGTTCTATAACTCTGTTATAGAAATGGGGCACTGCAAAACTATTTGCAAACTACTAAGCGTTCACATAGCTTGAGTTCATGGAGTTTAGAAAAATGTTAATTCCTGGTATGCAAAGGAGAACAAAGCATTTTTAACCAATTGCAGCCAAAAGGTCAGATCACAACTGCTGAGGTAATGAAGCAAAAGCTTCCTTCGACTTTAGTTGCTTATACAGTTTATAAAAGCATAATATTCTGTGGATACCTCTTTCCTGCAGCACTGAGTTTCTGTCACAGCTGAATTATGGATAGCTTTATTTTAACTCCATACCTTCATACCAGCGTGTATAGCCCCAAGACTGATAAACAAATGACACTTGATATTAGAGTACTTGAACACTGATTTTTTCCCCCTGTGCTTTCACAAATGTCATATAGAAAATTCATTCATAAAGTAAATATATGCAACCAGTCCTGTAGAAGCTTTAGCCTGTTAATGCTTAGGTAGGTATTTCCTGCTTACATTTAAGACAGTGACTGATGGATTTATGTATTAGGTCTTATGAGCTGATTAGCTGCGACAGAAGGAAATGAGATGTAATACTATAAGAAGTTCCTCATACTCTCATATTTTGTCTGCATATGAACCATCCTTCTAGCAGAGATTAACTTTTTCTTTAAAGAATGTGTTTATACATTTTTCATTGCTTTCCCTCTTCCTAAATTCATGCTCAGTGTTATTCCTTAAGGCAGACAGAAACATATAACAGACATCATAGAGCTCAGCAGACCTAGCTGCTGGGAAGTATAGGAGCTTATGTGTTCCACTCACAGCAATTAGAAACTGTGTCATTTGTTTTCCCCGGGAAAATTCATTATCAGAAGATGGTGTTTGTCAGGGTTCCTCTACACTTTTACCTTAGAATTACCTCTCATTTGACCATAATTTTTTTTTTTTTAACAGAAACGTTTTAATTAGATTCATAACTCATTTTTTTCCCTATAAGAACTTCTCTACACAGAAAAACATCCAGAACCAATGTTTCAAGGATCACATCCTGTAATTTTCTACCCCCGGGGGAAAATGCAGCCTTCATCTGAATCATGGATTGAAGGAACTACATAGATATTTGCCTGTATCCATGCCACATGTCTCAGGTGGATGCACTTAACTAGCCGATGCTACTGCAGGAGTCCCTTTGCTCCACCTCACTTCCTTTCAATTTAAACCTGCCAGGAGTCCCTGGTGCACAAAATCACCCTGTTCTAAAATAAAAAGCTAGAATAACACAGAGGGCAGTGTTTGCCCAAGAAATTGTGTCAAAATATTTAATCTGGGTCAATTTCTCTCTACAGAGACATATGATTGCCTGTTGTTTTAGTGTGGTTTACTGAGTTAGTGCTTGTAGGAAGTAAGTCTACTCACTACAACTCTGAGCAAGTCTGTACTGATACTAATACTTAGCTCCTTCATATATTTTTCTGTTCATAAGTCTTAAAGTGGGGGGTTGGTTCCTCATTGTACAAGTAGAGGAACTCTTAGTAGAGAAACTGAGAAAGGATGAGGAAGATGGACTGCATCAGGATTCCCTCTGTATCCTAAGGTCGCGTTCCCACTGGTTTAAGAGCTTACGATCTTTTGTCCCAAGTTCCCAGTGCATAATCTAAAAGCAAGATGACTTATAAATATTTAGAAAAAAAACAAGTTTCCACAAACCTCATCCTAGAAACATTGAGAGGAATCACCTTATCTTTCTAAGCTGTCTGAATGTCACCTAGAAAAAAGAAAAGCAGCTGCAGACAATAACAAAAAACAACCACCTCAAAAGGATGATTTACTTATTCTACTACAGGTAAAGAAAGACATGGCATGAATTTCTTAGTGGGCAGGTCTAATCCAGTCATTTAAATAAAGATTTAGTACCTTTTGAAGTAGATACCTTGTCGTATCACAGAGACATCCATATAAAGCTGACAGACCCAAACCCGAAAGTTATTCATACTTCTGGCTATACAAATAGGATAGCTTCAGACATCTAGAGTGGCATTAACGACCTGTGCATGGGCAGCCAAATAAATCCTGAAATGTTTGTTATTCTTTCCTAACTTGTAAAAGCCTTAAAAGTAATTCTTTGGTGACTAAAGGTGAATCCAATCCACTCAGACCTGTCACATATCACACAGGTTCATAATGTGCCAGAGCCCCTCTTCTGCAGTGCATCGGTATCATGGAGAAAGTAGTTGCACACCTGGCTTAAACACTTTGAAGAGATGCTGCCTGTCTTGCATCTGGAGTGTGATGGAGTAAGATGAGTTTGTTGAGAAGTCTAATCCAATACCTTTCCCAAGCCAGCCAAAAACATGCCCATAATGCAACACAAAACAACTGCGATGGCTGAGGTGCTGGAAGAAGCTTTAAAACAGGTGCAGTACAAGAGCTTGAGTGATATCATTTTACTTCAGTTGGTTGGTTTACCTGACAAACAGGTAAGAAATCTGAGAGTTTTGAGTCTCTCTCTGGACTAAAGCTTTCACTGGATAATGAGGGGAGCTAATGGTCTGATATGTGCTAGTTTGGTCATAGTTCACAATGCCAAGTTTAACATTAGCCATGTTTTACCTGCTGCCAAAGTAAAAAAACCCAGAAAGCCAAGACCAGCAGGCAGCATTTCAAGACTATGTCTGTAGAAAAAATGTTTCCCATCCATGCCTCACAGATTGTCTGCTGAGAAATCAATGGAGTTAAATAACTCGTGTCAATTTTGGACACCGTTTACATTTTATAGGCTTGGATTTTGATTCTTATATTGATTTTATGCTGATATAAATCCTTCATTTCAAAGGAGCTACTTGATTTAAATCTGTAACAGAACATAACAGGACCTATTTACTTTCATTAAAGGTCTTTTGACTTCACTGGTACCAGTATTGAACATGAATGGTCAGAGGACTCCACCATAAATTTTAAGAATACTTAATTTAATTTTAAGTACATGCCACGTAATTAGATTGCAAAGACAAATTCATTCTGCAGACTATATTGGTGCTAATTGCAAAAAAAAAAAAAAAGAAGGGAAAGGAAGAAAGATCAAAAAAGATGTAAATCTTGACATTGAGAAAAAAACAAATTTGGGTAACTCAGTACATATATAGAAGAGAAAAAAAAAGTACATCAAATCAGATATACCTTTTAAGTCCCTTAGAGCTATGACAGTATATGTGTGTGTCTGTGTGCATATAGGAATAAAGATGAATGTGCTATCTATGTATGTAGACACATTATATATTTATAAACTAAAGTTGAGCTGGAAGATTAGTGGATCTAGGTAGGAAAAAAAGACTCTGCATCAGAGCTCAACTCCTTAAGTCTTCATTCGTTCTGAACACAAGACTATGAACGAAGCCCAGTCAGTTTATCATTTGGCAACGGCATTGGTGCTTCTCTTAAGCGAAAAGGCCATTTTGCCTTGAGGGACTGAGAATGAGAAATAACAGTGTGAAATTTTGAAAAGTGTTAATAAAGAACTTTTCAGTTTAATTCTTTTGAATGTAAATTCCAGTTTTGTGACTTCAGAAGTATTGATAATATTTTCTTTTAGGTTCAGAGACCATTTTTTGTTCTATAAGCAGGATTTGCACAGGAATCCACTGGGCTTTGGGACATGCAGCTGTTCGACAGCTTTGCCGTGTGCACTTGGCAGGAGCTGCCCTCTCCTTGGTGACTTCTCACGCTGGTCAGCTCTGGAGTGAGGAGAGGACTCTGTTGTCTTCAGCAGCTGCCTATGCTTCAAGGATTTCACAATCTATTCCTTTCTTCCATACTCTCAGTAAATTTTGGACAATGTGCTTTGTTTGTAACTGGAATAAACCCACATGTAAAATTGTAGAACACTCTGCTGAACTGGTACATTCAAATTTTTTCTGTCAACTTTGGTGGTTGAAATATTGCCTCTCTTGCTGTTCACTCTCCATTCACCAAGCCCTGCCTTTTTTCCATGTTGCATGGCCAAAACTTTTTTTTCCAGTTCTGCTCTTTAATAAGCTTACTTTCTTTTCCAGCCAACACCTGCCCATTTTTTTGTCTTTGTCTGTCACACAACACAGGTTTATACTTGTTGCTTTCTCTGAAAGACGGGCCTTAGGTAAGGGCATAAAGGCCTCATGAGGACAATTAGTAATAGTCTGTAAAACTCCCCTTCTTTTCACAAGTCATCCCATCTGGTTGTGTCTGATTTTGGTTAGATCACTTGGGAAAAAACCCTGAATAGTTTTGTCTTGCAGAGAAAATCATGATTTATAGCCTTGTCCTTAAGGAGGAAGCAGGGAGAAAAAGGAGAAAGTATAAGAGACACTGAAAATTATTTTAGACATCTCTTGTGCTGCCAATATCATTCTGTGTGATTTCCATTCTGCAGTTCATTACCACAAGTTCATGAATTCACAGGTGTTTACAAATACTAAAAATGTGCTAGCACTGGCTTTGTTATGCACTGACAGAGCATTAGGGCTGTAGAGAAGGAATATCCTTCGCTCTATAGATTTGTTTCAGTAGGATCTCAGCAAATGCTGGGATTTGTTTCAGTAGGATCTCAGCAAATGCTGGAAGAAGGACTGATGGCCCCACATTAAATGCTTGTAAGTGCTGCTACTCAGCTGTGTTACACTGTGGACTTACATTCATTCTTCACCATGTTTTTTGCGTTTTGGAAGATAAAATTACTTGCCAAATAATTAACCCCTTGTACATCCTGCTATTCTGTCCTCACCTTGGAAATAGTGACTATTGCTTGTTGTAAGGAAGCATAGAAATTAAAAGTCTCAGACCAATCTGGGACAATAGGAATGACATAGCTGAAGCCTTGCCACTCAGGACCTCCTGCTCTCAACAATTTGTGTGTTTGCTGGAGGACATAATATCACCGTTGATTGCAGTCCACTCAGTGACGGGCACATAAAAGCTAATGTAGCTTTCTAATGCCAATGAACATTCATTAGGGTCTTGAAAGATAACGATGATCAGAACCTGGAAGGACAGTCACAACTCAAAGGGGAGATAACGACAGAATGGGACCCTAGGGTGTGAAATTTTGGTCGGTCTTTCTAGGAGGCAAGATGCTGGGTAAAATTAGATTAAAACTTCACAGAAAAAAATATAAAGTTCTGGAGATGAAGAGAAAAATGATTAAATAATTACTCATGGATCATGTGCCAGTTATTCCATTAATAGGATTCTTGGAACCATAGTCACATCTTTAGGCTTTTAAGCTATGTCTCTGTTGCTAAAAAAGAGAAAAAGGATGAGCTAGAGTACTGAACTGTGATTTGCATGGTGCTGAATAGCTAGCATACAACTGGCATGATAATGACCCTGGCCAGTTAGCACTTTCTGAGACATGGCTGGGCAAGGGTTGGGGGATTTTATGCACTAGGGACCATTTCCAAAATCAATATGCATGAGCCTGAATGAGGTTTTGCTTCCCTGTCTCTCAGGACAGGTCTCCAAAACTGTTTCAGGTGTTTCTCAAACACGTCTATAAACTCTTAAACCATAATTTAGTGGAGTAAAACCACACCACACCCCAAAAGCAAGGACCATCAGTTTCACACTGCTAAAACACCACTATGAGGGTCTGTAACATAACCCCTAAAATATCTCAGACCTTTAAACTTAAGAAAACAGCAGGAATGAGAACCATGATTCCGAAGCAGAAGGTTCTAGCATGAGCCCAGAGGGTGCCCAGGAGCCAGCACTGTGCAGCGTGAATGTAGCTTTCTGAGCTACTTTACATCTCTTTTATTTAGCAGTGGGCAGGTGGTCTTAGAGACTTTACATATTTCTATTCTAAAATGTTTATTGGAATGCTCAACTGTTTGGTATATTTCTTTCTTGTCTTCTCTCTTTCCCTCCAGCACCTGGGTAATTACACTGTTTTATTACTATTCTTTTAATTTCAGTTGCCAGAGGCCTATTTATGTAGCTTTAGGTAGTCTTTAGGTGGAAGCATCCTTGAAAATTACATTTCACTAGCAAAAGATAAAAGCACTGATTTTTTACATTGCTCTTTTTCCCACCTACAGATTCTTTATTCTATTCTCAGTGAATATAGTGCTGACATTTTAACTATACTATCCTCTGTATCACTTGCTTCTTTTATGTTGGCAGTACTTTGTATACCAGTGTCACATACCCTAGCAGTTCCTTCTCTTTCTGGAGAAGAGACATTATGATACCTCAAATCTTGGCACTCTCCACCCTTGATTGTCTTTAGTCTTTGCAGAGACAACATTATAGCAGTTCTCATCAATAGCACTTTTCTTTCCAGGATGAGAACTCTAACTATACACTGATTGGACTGCTAGCTTCTCCTAGACTTGGCCTTTCAGCTCAGAAAATGTCATTACCAGTGCTTTAAGATACAAAAAAAAAAAAAAAAAAAAAAATTCTTTTCATGTGGAAGAATATTTCCTGACTTCTATATCCTCGTTTGCCAACATGTGATACTCAGGAGCTAAGTTGCATTACCATGCCTATAAAAAGAGCAATCATAGCAGTGCAAGCAGCCTTGACTGCCAATATGTCTTAGTAACCTTTTATATTATAGCAGTGTTGTTACTGCCACAATAGGTTAGGGTATGTCACCATTTCTATTATATTTGAAACCACATTTTTCAGGGCTTTATAACTTTCATACTGTGATAAACACTGAACTGAATCTTTATATATGGCTTGTCAGATAAAATAGATGAAGACATAGTGGCTGGAACTTGGGTGGTATATTACAACAAAACGGCAAAAAAAAAGACAAGAGCAAGTGGATTTCGCTCATTTTTGATAGTACAAAAGTTAAACATTCTTAAAAGGGAACATAAACTCTACTCTGAAACTAGGCTTTGTAGTTTTGATCCTCAAAAGAAGGTTCCCCAGTTATCTGAGTGAAGTAGAACTAACATCCAAGAGCTCTCAAGACCCGGGATGGTATTACATTTTTATGACTTCTGTTGATTAAACAAGGAAGTTAGTCTCTACTGGGGAATACCTCTTGCAAAAGCTGGCAGAACACCACTTTCAGAGTATGGGAGGGTGTTTCTGAGGGCCGTCTGGCAATACCAACAGGAATGCTAACAGGCAGACTGTCAAAGAAATGGAAAAACTGCATATCTGATTAAATAACCTGAATATGCTCTTGTAAGAGGTCATGGCATTCCTCCTTCCCATGGGTACCTTTCTGAAGAGTTTTCTGTGCAGTGCATGAACTGATAGAATAAGCCAAGATTACAAATATGTAGCCCTCCTCATCAAAGATGACAAAGCAAGTGCTTCCAGCTAAGGTATTAATTTTAATTCATACATCCAGCCAATAATTGAAGAGGAAAAAAAAACAACACTTAAACAGGATTATCAGTTTGCTGCAGCATATCTGGATAGCAACATCATGTCACCAGGGCAGTTATCCGCATCAAGTCATTAAGAAGCCCAGTCCTGCAAACAACAGGCTGATAGACAAGTGCTTCCTCCTGCCAGAAACTCCTGCCACCATTTCCATCATGTTGCTGTGTATCCACAGGTCCCTGTGATGATTCTTGGTTGAGAGGACTCAGCTTGGCCTCCCTGCGTTTGGGTGAAAAAAAGCTGTGCTCATACCCACACCCTGAGTATCCATCAGTATCTCTGACGATGTTGAGGGCAACAAATGAGTTCCAGCATTAAATGAAAGCAAAAAAATATCTATCTGCTCACAAGACCTGCACAATGCAAACCTTAAAATTACATTTTTTTCTTTTTCCAAGATTTAGGGGTTTTTTTATTAAATTCAGACAGGTAACAGCAAAACACAGGTGATTATGCAGACCATTCTTTAAACTGCAATAGTGTCCCAAACATACTGACAAGATTATAAAGGAACAAACTTTGCAAGGGTCTATGGGGAGATGTGTTTCCCAACTGAGATGAAAATTCTCATGTGATATTAGAGGATTTCCTGAGATTCACAGGCGTTATCATGTAACAAAACCCAGCAAATATCAGTAATAAACTTTTAAAATGGATTTGTTTTATCTATACTCATTCTTCACCTTATTTGCTTGCCCTGAATATTTGAATTTATTCCTGCAAGTCATTGCATAAATTTAACTTTACACTTACAAAGTGCACACTGTTGTCAAAACAGGAGTATTTACACCAGAAGTATTGCATGCTTATGCAAGAAAAGAAAAAAAACAATGTTACCTTGGGCAATTACAACTGAGCTATATAGATCACATCTAACCCAGCAGTCTTTTCTAGCTCTTTAATTCTCATGCACGGTCCAGCCCTGAGTCCACGCTGGGGCATACACTGTGCTTTCTCTTCCGTGTCTTAGTTTCAGTGGGAAAGGTACTTGTGTGGATGAACCAGGTGAAAATTGAAATAAACACCAGGACTACACAGTGTGCTGGAAAGCACATCTACTTTGCTGGTCAATAGACACATATTTTTCTATTTGCTATTTAAACAATCACAGGGAAATCTTTACAAGAAACCCATAGATTTATAAGCCATCAAAATTAAATTATTTTCAGTAATGAATAAGATTTAGGAAGTGTAATCTACTCATAGATATTCTATAACACAATCATGCTAAATGCATTACAGATACATATATACTGTTCAATAAATTTTATCTCTAATTTAGTGGAAATAATTTATAGAATATAATTTTTTAATGAAAAAAGAGTGCATTTGAATTGGAAACCCAAGTGTGGAAGTAAAATTAATCAAATCAAATAGCAGAAATATGCCATGTGGGTAGTACCAATCAAAATTTCCTGGTTTTACAATATTTTTAACAATCTATTTACAAATTAATCACGTCCAAAAATCATTGAGAGAAACTGGGTATGCATTTTAAAATAAATGTATGTTTTACATACATTTACATACATTTTGCAGCCTGCTACAAATAGTGTATGAACTGAGAAGCAAACTTTAATTAATATAGCTATGGAACATTATTCATCTGTTTTGGCAGTCATCTGAATTTGGAGTTATCTTCGTGTAAAAAATTTAATCTGTCTATGCAGGAAGAAAACAGTGTAATAAAAACATCAAAGAAAAAAAAACCCTGATGTGCTCAAAACATAATTTTGCATAACACATTAATAAGAAATGATAGTTAATAAAAATCTAATCATTACGGAAACAACTCAACAGAGAAACAAAGAGAAGATAAAGCATCTGAGAAAAACAGTAACATGGGTTTATAAGATTTGTACAATTATGTTTGTTTCTTTGGTTTAATTACAAGGTAAGATATTAGTATACATCATTTTTACTGAGCTGGAAGGAAAGCTTTTCTCAATATATTATACAAAAGAATAAGTTGTTCTTGAATTTCTCTGTGCTTGTCGCTAAGAAAATATACCCCTGAGGTTACTGCTGTGATTTACAGCAAACAAATGTGATCAGATTATTTCTTGAAAAGTTATATTGTGTCCGTTAATATTTATAAAAGAAATAAAGCATGCTCTGCATTTTAGTGGTGGAAAGGAATAGAATGCTGATGACCATAACAGAATCACTGTAAAAACTGGATTGATCACAATAAAGAAGGTACAAAATGCTTATATATACTTACTAAACGAGATGACAACATGCTAAAATATTAACACTGTATTGCTGTTCCTCATTTCCTCAACCCTTTCCACTATTAGTTTAGCATCAAAGATGGTGGTATTCTGTACTTTTACTGACTCATTTTTCATTTCCAGACTAATAGTGTATTTGTTCTGAACCTATTAAAGAGACTTTAATTCCAAAACTACAGCTTTTATTGCAGTGTTATTGGTAATTGTTGTAAGTGAAGCCTGAAACAATATTTGAATAGTACAGTCTTAGATATTTCTTGGATTTTTTTTTCTGAACACCAAGTACTAGAAAAATCAGAAGATGAATATTTTTAAAGAGAAAGATTTCTCAAATATGAGTTCTCTTTGATTAGAACAGTGTTTATTGAGAAATATGGATCCTGAACCCAAGCAATGAAAGATCTGAAATGACATTTTATCACGCTTCCGGTCAGCATCACCTATAGTGCACTTATGTATTCTAGGCACAAAAGCAACACGTGAATTAAAAAACATTAGACAAATGGATGAATACATTTGATGAAATATTGGCCTAAATTTCACAAAATGTTTCCCCTACACTTTTACTTAGCAAAAAAATGGAAGACCCAGTGTTTTTTTCTACATTGCATTTTCTGAACATTACTTTTGCCTTGAAGTTTCATTGCTAGGCAATGCTTGAACGTTTAAAGTGAATTCATATGTAAAATGAGAAATCACTGCCGTGTTATATGTAGATTAGAAGAAGACATTTGTACCATGCACACTTTTTACTTTATGCTCAGAAATCTGTTCCCAAGATCCCAATTTTTTGTCTCAGCCTAGGTATTCATTTACTTCTGTACACACATGGATACGCAATCATTAATTTGCAAAGGCTTGTACTAATCCTCTTGTATCCACAGGCTCTACTCATTTTGCAAGGTCAGCACATTACTTAATGTGCCCAATGAAAATAAGCTATTATAAGTGTGCCAGGCAACTGGCACATTATATGTGCTGCTGTGTGCCAGGGGACCCCGAGGGTGATGCCAGCTGTGTACTTCATCATTATTGGGCACCTCTAACCTTGCCAGCACTAACGTTAGGCTCTTCCAATAAATTTCTTCAATTAAAAAAATGCAGTTTAGTATAAAACTGTTAAGTGTCAAACATTTTTGTATCAGCTATACAGCAAGGCACGTATTCCGTTTACACAGGTGTTGGTGATGCGTTCTATCCCAGTAGCAATTGGAAGTCAAGTCCTGAAGGTGTTCAAAGGTCTCAGCTGCTGATAATAGCAATTATCAGAGCTTTTTACCTGACATGCAGGCTTCCATAAAATGGTACTGACGTTCCTTGAAGTTCTGATTTTAGTTGTAAGAACTAGACCTGTGCAATGTTGGTGTTAATAAATATTTTATTAAATATAGATATAAAAATGGCAGAATCTAGGAGACTCCAGAAACACAATGTCGATATAATTCCTTGGCCATTAAAGTTCAGAGCTCTGTTGAGTCCTGTAGCCACTGTCCCTCTTTGTGAGTTTTCTGTACAATAAACCTTTGGGTTTGTTTCTCATTGTGAAGCATCCCTGGGAGCAAAGGGTGACCTACTACTCCCTGGCATACCAGTGGCCAGGAGGCAGGTCCTGTTGTGTTGGGTACATATGTGTGGACTCATTTTGGCTGATCACAAACAGCCTTTGTGCACCTGTTGGTGTAGGTAGAGTCTGGGTGGAGGCTTTTGGAGATTAGTAGGAAGCCCATCTCCTTATCTGAGAGCTGAGAGAGACACTTGTCACTGTGCTTGTCTTCTGCACAACAGCACGGTACCATTGGTGGACAAGGAACTCTTTCTAGTTATAGGAAATAATGTGGTTGGAAATAATTCTTGAAGAAAATTTTCTGCTTTCATGTCACAAGTAATTTTTGAAGGAAAGTTTAAGGAAGTGTGCTCTTAAGTTGGGAAAATTAGTACCTTTGGAAAATGAAAATTCAACCTACCTCAGGATGTTAACACTGTAATGAAGTAATGGACAGTTCCTGTGCTTCCATCTGATGGGAAATCTTGTGCAAAGATATTTTTTAATGATTCATTTCAGAAAGGCCAATTTATTTTTTCAGCGTGTATAGTCCAAGCAAAGCTGCAAGTGTTTAATAAGTAATTAAAACCTACATAAAAGATGAGAACTTGGAGGTACAACTGATTCTTCATAAAATGTTTTATTAATTGAAATACTAACCAAATTGTCAGACTGTATGAGTATCTGTGTGAAGACCAGAACAGCTGCCTAAGATGCTGCGTGGGAGATTAAGCGCTTCCTTTTCCTGTTCCACCACATCAAGGTCAAAGCCCTTGTCCTCGCCCTCAAGGCCCATCACAACTGTTTTAGGATTTTGTTCCTTTTATTTTTTATTAGTTAACCTGGTTTGCCTGCCTTGCCCTTCCCAATTTAGTTACTTGTGCCTCTGAGGTACCGTCTGCTGCCTCCTTTTTGCATTGTCAGCAGTAACCCTGGTACGACATCCATTGCCCTGTAAAGCTGCCCTGCCAGCTGCCAGCTGCCTAATATTTAAAAAGTGGGGAAGAAAGGGATTATCAGCATATGCTTGACTCCTAGTTTTGTGATACAGTACATGAGTACATCCTTGTACCAGCAGTTGTCCTTTTATGTTGTAAACACTTTGGAGCTTCTGGGTAACACATATATTTAACTTCAGACAAGAAACCTCCCAACAAGAAAATAAATTATTAAGGTTGCAAAGCGAAGGATTCAAAAGGCATGAAACTCCTCAGTTAGCTTCATTTTCTCAGCAGATTATACACATCAGGATGCAGCCTTTTATTACATGATCACAAATAATTTTTTGCACAGTTGCTGCTTTAACTAGTGTGCTGGATGGCTGGAGCTCTGAGGATTATGTAGTTATTCTCTAAAATATTCTTGTTTCACCTTTAGCAAAACTTGGAAGACATGTACAGAATAAAGCAAGAATTTTGGAAAGAATAGCCAGAAGAGAGCAGATGAATACTGCCTTGCAGACCTGGATGTTTTTCCACTGGCAGCTACAGGGTTCCTGTATGATATGAAGCAAATGACTTAAGGATCATATTAAATACTGTTATTTTTCTTTATTTTCTGGGTTTCTGGTTTGAGATTAGTATCTTAATTTGTATGCAGTTAATGCTTGTAGCTTTCTGCCACGTCAGAGCTTCAGCTCCCCAGTGGCTCTCATTCCCCGTTTCCCGTGTGCTTCTCGTTCCATTCTTTCCCCACTGTCAGTTCCCAGTTCCTGTCTCCTTAAAAAAGCCCTGTTCCAGCCTCCTGTTTCTCCTGTCTGCTTGGTTCCCATTCCAGGCTCAGATCCCATTTCCTTCCCTTCTCTAATTCTCGCTCCAATCCGTCCTGTCCCTGTACTGCTTTGCCTCCT
Organism: Burhinus oedicnemus; assembly: GCA_008921705.1. NCBI lineage: Eukaryota > Metazoa > Chordata > Aves > Charadriiformes > Burhinidae > Burhinus > Burhinus oedicnemus. The sequence continues at coordinate 590,085 of VFFE01007644.1, read as the reverse complement.
CTTATTTTCCCCCTCTGCTGTCAGCCCGACAGCTTCGCTGCTGGCACTGCCTGGGTGCCCAGTGGCGACTTGCAACTAGAAGAGCAGAGCTGCAGGTTTGGGACCTTGTCCTGACCTGGCCTTTCTCCACAAGCACTCTTCTAAAAGTTATGAACAAATCAAAAGGTTTCATGCTGCATGGGAATACTGAAAATGACAGGTGAAACTTGGTTAATGTAGTTACAACTGTCATTCAGGAGGGAAATCACCCAAAAGAATGAAAAAGGGGGCACTTGGCTATGGCGTCATTTTATTTTGTTAAAGTCAGGGTGGTCTGGACAGAGGATCAGGGAGAAAAGATGTGCCTGGCTACCTGAGGAGTCACCCTATTGAAAATATCAAAGATTTATGAAAGGTCCGTGCTTATTAACTAGTGTTTTCTTTCAATATGCCTGAAAACACTTATCATTCGTGACATTCGGCAGACAATAATACAGCCTAGAATTGTATGTGTATATATTAAAAAACCTATTTTTTTTACAACAGCCACGTACACAGTAAAGAAAACTTTCTGTCTGAATTAACACAGAAATGTTATTTTGAAGTTAAATACACATAAATGTATTACACAGGATATCAGGATATGACCTGATTTGACCTCATTACTTTCCTGAAAGTGTATTCCTCTGTGTAAACGCATGTAATGATCCCAAAATTATGTTTATTCAGCTTCATAGCCTGCACTTGCGCTTAACTCATTTCTGCTCTTGGTCTAGAAGTGCAACAATGAATTCACAGTGATTACTAACGAGTCAGCAGTTTTGCAAACTCTTGCTGTAATGAATAGTTTAAACGAGAACTGAGTAGGAAGCTGTGTTGGAGAGTCCAGCTCCTGCCCTAGCTGGGAACCATTTGTTTCTTTAACATAAGTAAGGAGCAGGATGCAGCTGGCCTGCTAATCGCAAACACCAGGTGGCTGTCTCAAGCAAAAACTGCTCAGTTCATATAGTTGAAACCAAATCAGAATTGAAGCGGTTTATTGATTTATTAAAAACATGTAATTAACCGGCAATCAGTGAACCACGTAAGCAAGATCAATATTTGCAGATAAACAGATAAACCGCAATACAAGAGGTAAACCACAACACTAGATGCTTAAAAAGGTTAATATGCATCTATGAATTTCTAAGTACCCTTCTATAATACCTCCCAGAATGTTCTAATCCCAATGAATAGTCACAGTTACCCCTCCCGGCAGTGTGGGTTACACGCACATCCCCTCCCAGGAGCGCGGGTTCCCCCCTTGCACACCCCTCCTGGGGAGAGGTGGGTGCTCCAGGTCTGAGTGTGCCCGAATGCTCCCAGTGATCTGCAAGTGGGTGTGAATGCACCCCCCAAGTCACGTACACATCCCTGAGGTGTGGGTCCCTACCTCCTGCTCCCTGCCCTGTCGCCCCTAGCTGGATGCAGGCTCCCCACGGTGTCGATCTAGCCCTGAGTAAGGCAACTTTTGCAAGTTCAGACCAGGGGATTTGATCATTCACACTGACGGGAAGACAGGAACACTCTTTGCAGACGAAAAAAAACCAAAAATGAAATAAGCAGGCAAAACCCCAGTTTGTTTGCAGTGTAATGAAACTGCGGAAGTGTCCACTGACATTTTTCATGTCCTGAATCTAAATGATTTTGCCTGCCATGCATATTTTAACCTTTTTCATTCTTTCAGTCAAGGTCTCAAACACGTAGCTAGGGATGACGTAACAGTACTGGTACCAGTTAGTAAGTGTGGCTATTTAGAGATCACCTAGACAGGGAAGTTAGGATACAGTGAGCTGGAGAGTGAATTTATGATGCAATAATGACTTTCATTAGTAGATGTAAGAAGTGGTGTTGTGTGGCTCCATAAAGCACAATAGCGAGTGCACTTCACATTCACTCCTCAGCTTACCACTGTGAAGGTTTCCGTAGTTTCTTAAATCCCGCTGACAACATATGATTCCTTCATATCTTATTTACTGCAGAGGAGAAGAAAGCAGCAACTGTGATGAGATTTTAATTTAGAAATATCGGGGAAAATGTATGAATCCACAAGCTCCAGGCTGAACACTACACGTAAAACTAAATCTTTGATAGCTCAGTAAAGGACAGAATTTTCCACGATTGGAGACTACAACAGTATGTAACAGTTATTAATGTAACTAGTGAGCAAAAAGCTGCAATTTTATGACACCCAATAGGAGATAAAACTCATACTTAGTTTGGTGATTTCATAGTCCTCATTAGGTACCCAGAGAAAGGAATAACTCATGTGGGTGCATCTTACAGAATAAATTGTTCCCAAAGCAACTGGTGATTACAAATTTTTTGAAATGAAAACGTGAAACTGTTTCTGAGGATTTAGCTAAAATAAATAAATCAAAGCATTGTTAGTTTGCAGAAAACTTAAATGAAGTATTAAGAGACTGAGTGTACTTTATTTGCAAAACAAAGTAATTTAAAGACTACTGCTGACAGACTGAATAGACTCCATTATTTTAATGATGATGACTGCTATTGGTAATAGCAGGTGGAACCATCATCCTCATATAACCTAAACTACATATACAAAGCATGTACAGATGATATGTGTCATAACCTAGACAACAGATTAGCTTCAATCAGGCACAGCAGTCAATGATGCCTGTGTGCTTTCATCGTGAGAAACAATCTTTCATGCAAAGGTAGTTGGCTTGAAGATCAGTCTTTTAAGAAGCTGCAGCAAACTAGGGGAAGAGGGAAGTGAAAATCAGTGCAGAAACCACAGTGAATAAATGATGATCTAGGTTCAAACTGTAGATTAAAGCATTGAGTTTGCTGAGAATCTATAAATGTTTAATTGACCAGGCAACAAATTGAGTGTTAAAACTGAATTTCCTAGTAAGTGGGAAAAAAAACTTTAAGCAAACACATGATACGGGTTCTGCTGTTGCTGACATAACTACTAGAAATGAAGAGGGAGAGTCCAGAAAGCTTCACTGTTATGAGAAATGCAATCCTCAACTTTGAATATGATTAAATGGGAAGCTGTAAGAGTGCAAATGGCATATGCTAAACCTCTGCATGAGAAAACAGAAAGATCCTGTATTATCTGAGAAAGAGAGTGAGAGAGAGATTCAGAAGGAATAGCAAAGTACAAAGTGCCTACTGGTTAAAATGATATTAATATTATTTACAATATAATTATGATTAATATAAACCCAAAGGTACCCAAAACTGCACAGAGCACTCCCAGTACAATCTCCCAAGTGACAACAAGACTCGCATTCCTCAACCTGATGGCTACACTCTTGCCAATACAAGTGTGTTAGGGAATGTGGATACCTTTTAAGGACAAAGATACAGGAATGTCAGTGATGAAGAAAGCACCCGATACAACTAATCAGACTGATAGGCTTATAAACCAACTTTCCTGAGGACAGCATCTGTATTTGCTTTATGTCTGTGTGGGAAAAGGATTCTGCAAGAGCACCTGACCCCATTTTGAGCTCTATGAACAGCTGTAGCATGCTTTGCATTCATGCATAGGGCAAGTCCATCACTGATTGAAACCTTGGATTACAGAGCTTGAGTTCTGCCCTCTGGGAGTATTTGACATGCAGCAACATATGTGTGGAGAGGGAAAAAGGGAAGCAGAGCCTATGTCCTGAGTAACAGTGTCTCCAAATCATCTGTCCTAACATAGTACTAAGTCACGGAAGACAAGTTTGTGTACTTAATCAATTTCATCAGTTTTCCTCCTCACTCATGATGCCCAGTCTTATAAATCAAATAAATTACCAGCTCTACTTCACTGTCAAGAGTTCTGTTGGTTTCTTTTCAGCCAACTTGTCCCTAGCTTTACATCTGTGGATAACTATTTTTGCTTCATTCACCAATATAAGGTTGTTGTCCCAAATCTGGGTTCTTTACCCAGTGTGCAAGCCAATAAGAGCAGAGGTATTTCTAAGTTTATTCCATTAATGAACAGTAATGGGGTGTTTGTCTCAAGACAGCAGCACACCTTAGTCTCAAAAATCTCCACTTTTATACATTGATTGTTACATATTCAAACAATATATACTCATTGTTACTCTCTTTAATGACTGGTCAAGATTTCTTCGCTTCCCATGTAAATTAGCACGCAGACTCTGTCTTCTTCCATTGTTCTCTTTTGAGTAGGTGGTATCATTTGGGTAGGTGGTCAATGAGTCAGTGGTCACAATCTCCCCCTGCTGGAATTACCTTTTACCTATTTATCCTCTAATCTTGGCAGTTCCAGGTGGTTTTCTCGGTTTGCTGACCAGGTCTACAGTTCATCTCTCTCTTGACAGGCATAACATACTTACCAACAAAGCTACATTGTCTAGTGGTTAGATCCTTAATTGAATTGTAGATAAATCATGTCTAGTTACTATTTCTCTATTTTAATACTAGGTAAATAATTAAATAGTATTGGGGCAGTACAGAGGACTTCAGCAGCAGGTTCCCTTGGTTACTTCAATTACATTTTACCTTTCATTTTTCTAGTTAATATCAATTTTACGACAACAAGGTGAGAACTAAGTTTATTGAATTTATTGATCACGGGTGGACCTGGCAGCTCATTGTTTTTTTTCATTGCACTGACATGTAAAAAACATGAGGGAAATGGGAGTTTTATGCCTCCATAAACTGTCTAAAATGCCTGCTGAAGACATAGCCTGTTCTCTAATGTGTTGCCAGTGATCTTGAAGAGTGCAGTAAAGAAGTGATTTTACATGTAACTGTAGTGGTTTGACCTTGGCTGGCCACTAGGTGCCCACCAAGCCACTCTCTCACTCCCCTCCTCAGCAGGACAGGGGGAGAAAATCAAATGAAAAACTCGTGGGTCGAGATAAAGGTAGTTTAGTAAAAAAAGGCAAAGGCCATGCACAGAAGCAAAGGAAAATAAAAAGATTTGTTCTCTACTTCCCATTAGCAGGTGCTGTCCAGCCACTCCCTGTATGTGTTGTGGTTGCTTTGGAAGACAAATGCTCCCCCGCTCCTTTCTCTTAGCTTTTGTTGCTAAACATGACATCATATGGTATGGAATATTTCTTCGGTCAGTTTGGGTCAGCTGTCCTGGCTGTGTCCCCTCCCAACCTCTTGCCCATCCCCAGCCTACTGGCCTTTGGGGACGAGGGTTAGAGAGACACCCTTGATGTTGTGCAAGCACTGCTCAGCAGTAGCCAAAACTCTGGTGTGTCATCTACACCATTCTGGCTACAAATACAAAGCACAACACTATAAGGATGGATGAACTGTGGGGTACACACGGAGACAGAGCATGCTCATGTAGAAACCACATCATACAAAATGATGTTGCAGCAAAGTAGGCTAGTGGTTAGAATAGCACCCACACCTGTTCTTTGGTAGAGAGCTGTAGACGAGATATTGGAAGTTACTGCTGTTTCTTGGATAAAACACTGCCTGCAGGAGCTGGTGACAAGAGCACTTGAAACTCTCCTAAAAGATATTCATGGAGATGGTCTTAGAATACTGGTTTCACAGAGTATTTGCAGACAACAAGGCAAGTTTGCCTGGGGGGATGGAGCTGTTCTGGACTAAACTAGTTCCCAAGGGATCCAGCAACTTCTACCAACATCCAGTCGGTGTGGACTTTAAAAGAATTCTGGGCAGTCACATGATATCCTCCCTTGGGCTGTGGTAAAGCTTGTGTGACCAATTTTGTTTTGAGTGAGACATTTCAGAAGGCCTGGATAACTGACATTTTTCAGTGAAACTTTGGTCTATTGAAAAACTTCTGACATCCAAAAAGGATAAAACCTGCAGTTGCTTAGATACAACTTCTTAATATAAAAGTGTTGTGCAAACTTCCAGCCAGCATTTCAGATATGTAACCAAGGCATGTAGGGCACGATGGGCTATCACTCTTCTGAGATCAGCTATCCAGCTGTGTGTTACTTCTCATCCATCTCTAAGCTGCAGGTATGAAGACAGATGAAACACCACTAATCACTCCAGTCAATTGAAACAAACAGCAGCTTTTCTATTTTGCACGCTCATCTTAAATTCATATCTCTGCTGAGTTTGTAAACAGTACCTGGAAATCAAGCCAAAGGCTTCCCAGCAGGGAAAAAAAAATCTATTATCAATTAAAAGCTTTTAGTCTACTGGGGCAGCTGATCTTTTGAACTACTGTAAAGGTACTAAAAATAAGTCTTAGGGGAATTAAGTTGTTTATAGTGTCTGAGAATTCAACTAAATTAACAGTTTGTAAGATATTTAACAACCACCATATGAGAAAGCACATTGGACTAAGTAATCTGGTATGCAGAAAAGAAATTTATTTTGCTTTGACACCTCTTCTTTAGCTCAGAAATTATGATCTGTGCCCTAGGCTATCAAACATCAGTGCACAAAATTATTCACAAAGGGTTTATGGTTCAAGTGGTAAATCCAGTCATTTGCAAAATGTTGACCCAAGTGAGTCAGCACAGAAAGCTTGATCTTTCAGTTTGATGAAAATGTAATTTTATGGATGTCAAGTCGAAGTTCAAAAGTGACATATAGTGTCATACAGATAAATAGTTTTGCCGACAGCAATGCCATACTTCATAAGTACTTGTCTGGCCAATAGTAACTACTATGATGATTAAGAAGGCTGCTTGCTAGTAAATGCACATTTTATCTCATTCTTCCATATCATGTAAGTCTCTAGAATTAAAAATTAAGACAGGACTGCTTAAGAACTGCATTTAACACTTCAACTCCGTATTTCATTTATGTGTAGTGAAGATCTATGGAGATATTTTTTAACTTTAAGTTATTATTTTCATTACTATTATTTTATATGTATTACTTTCACAAGATTAAAGATAATTTACGGTCACTTCAGTTTTGAACCAATGTCAAATTGAAGTGAAAATGCTGTGTGGAATTATGGCATTAGTTATATTGTAGTTGTTAACAATCAAAAACTGAAATGAGGGATCATTTTTATTACAAAAAAAACCCTTCCATTTTTTCTTCTAACTTATGAGAACATTATTACTCCTTATGTGTTTTCTTTCTTCTCCCTCAAATAATTTCATATATAATGAAAAAGTATATGAAAAAGTAGTATGTAGAGCATTGTGGATTTATTTTAAGTTGCACTTATGCTGCAGCTCAATAGTTGTGGTTCCTGCCATACAGCATGCCGGATCAGTCCCCAAAGGTAACATTCAATGTCAGGCACTCCAGGATTGAGCAAGTCTATGTAATCATGTACTAAAAATGTTTAGAAAATTAGAAAATATGCGTAGATCACAGAATCACAGGGGTTGGAAGGGACCTCTGGAGGTCACCTAGTCCAACCCCCCTGCCAGAACATGTTCACCTAGAGCAGGTTGCACAGGATGGCGTCCAGGTGTGTTTTGAATGTCCCCAGAGTCGGAGACTCCACCACCTCTCTGGGCAGCCTGTTTCAGTGCTCTGCCACCCTCAAAGCAAAAAAGTTCCTCCTCGTGTTCAGATGGAACTTCCTATGGTCAAGTTTGTGCCCATTACCTCTTGTCCTATCACTGGGCACCACTGCAAGAAGACTGGTGCCATCCTCCCAGCGCCCTCCCTTTAAGTATTTATAAGCATTGAAACTGAAATCTTATTTTATGGTCTTTTGCTCGATTCTCTTATTTGGAGGGTAAGGAAGGAGGCTTGGCACTGTTTCAGTAAGGAGACTAGATCAGACAAGTCTCTTGGCCCACATGCTTAAGATGATCCAGTGTAAGAATATCCAGTGTGAATTCTGTGCCAGGTGCAGCTTTGGGGAACTTAGAAGTGTGTAGGGTCTGGCCCCACACTTTCCATGGAGCTTCTCTGTTTGGTCCATCCTAAACACACTGGAGGTTATAAGTCAAGATACGGGACTTCAGGTTGCACCTTGCCCAACCATTTAGAGGGAAGGATTGCTCTTGTCTCTCTATCCACCATCACAAAACTTGTGTGCTATCCACACATAGCAGAGAGAGCTTTTCTGTCTCCTTCTTTGTCCCTTCCCCTGAAATATCCGTTTTGCTCTTTTTTTCTCCAGATTCCTTTGATCTGTGACATCAAAAAAAACAAACAGGAAAACAAAGAAAAAAAAGGGAGGAAAAACAAAAGCCTTTTTTGCATCAGAGCAAAACTGAGTTTAGTCCTGATGTGTATGCTAGAAGGAACCTAAACTTAATCATTATAATTATGAAAGTAAATAATGAAATATTGCCAAGAACTTTCATCAGCTTCCTTATTCTCATGCCTTGGCAACACAGACATTAACAACTGTCCTCCGTGATAATCCTGTCCGGAACTATGTTTTCCCTGTGCAAAATTAATGATTTTTTAGAACCGTGAAATGTGAACTCCTGCCTGTCACCTCCTCTTCAGTCCCAAACCTCTGCCTTCTCTACTGCCTTCATCTCCATTTCTCCACCAAAGTTTTCAGCCTCCCATGGTTGGCAGAAACTGCATGTTCTTTTTTAGTTATTCCTTCCCAATTTTTGGAGAAAGTAATTTTAATTTCTTGAGGATTAAACATTTTTCCTACGTAAGCAAAGTCAGATGAGCAGAATGCAAATGCCATTGGGGAATTTTCTCCAAGCCAGCATTCACACTCTGGGGATAAAGCTGATTGTTCACAAACATCTCCTACTTCTTCTGCAGTAAAAATTTTTTGAAAGTTTTTTTCCCAACTTACCATAAATGCTTCTACTAATATTTCAGCAATGTCTTTATTTCATTCATTATTTTAGTTTGATATCTTTCAGCCCTGTCCTCACAACTATAATACCAAATTTGAAGATGTCTGTGAGCATGTAAGATATTCCATTTTGGCATACTTTCCTTTCCTCTTCTTGCCTCCTCCATATTAAGCACTTGAGTGAATATGAGTTCCTTCCTACATGTTTGGTTCTTTCATGCCTGTCCTATGTACTTCTTGTGAAGCTGTAATATAACAATCCATGAGGCAATCTTACAAAATGCTCAGCTAACTGCAAGATTAAACTAAAGAGGAGGAATTGCAGTGGGATGCAAACATTGTAACTTATATAACCTTGCAAAGTTTACAGACTCAGGTATTTCCTTTGGGTGCATCTGATTCTCTAAATCCCATCAGTCCTGCACCAAGCATCCTCTGAAATGTTCAGAGCAGTCCAAAACAGCTGATTTAATATTTCTGAGTGCAATGCACTTAGCTAACTTGTTCTTTCGATGTTCCATGTATTAGTGAAGTTTGCTTACTAAACTGTATTTTTAATAAAAAAATAAAAAAAACCCCAACTTCTCTAAATAACTCTGGTACACTGTGCAAGACAGTTATTCCACATGACCCTAAAACATCAGTGTCAGTTAGGAAGCAGCAGATTTCCTGAACCAGTTTTTTGTTCTTTCACACTGGTTAAAAATATTTTTTCTGTAATTTAGAATGAGCCTTTTTGTGTTTCTAAGAAAACATCAAAAGGAAACAAACATAAAGCAACACTCACAAGAATTCTTAATAAATCCAATTATTGTTTCATGTATTCAACTTGGAAAAGAATTAGCAGTTTAAATTAGAACCTGTTCCAGATTCTTTGCATTGAAGAGCATTATTTTTATCACCTTTTAAACACATTTTAGCAGTAAAATAGATTCTTAACTATTTTTCCAGCACTGAGTTTGCTAATAGCTATCTCCTGGTTTTCAGCCTATGAAAAGCATCAGTCTCAAGGGAGTTCATTAGCTTGATGCTCTGCTGGCTCTGTCTCCCAGGTTATCCGCCTGTAGCATGAAGCAACAACAGCAGATGCAGTAGAATTGACCTTGCCTGTGTTATTAATATCTATAGTACAATTAAAGGCTAAGGCTAAGGACATATATATCACGAGCTGACTTGTATATCACTAAAACTGATTTGCCACTATAACATCAAATATTTACCTTACCTAGAGCTACAAGTAATTATAAGCTTATTTTGTTGGAGCTCAAGCAACACAGACTAAGAATTTCTGTTAATTATTAGGCCGTGATAAAAAATATCATTTGCCCACTCCCAGAGATATCATATGCATATGATCTCTCAGTACCAGAGAAAACTTCAATTGGTGTGAATATATTCAATTGCTGCAAGGAATCACTTCAAATGTATCAACTAGAAGTAATTACCAGTCCACGGAAAGTGATTAAAATGGCTTAAAATTAAGATTTCAGCTTGCCGTGATTATTTCTATGCAAATATACTATATTTTTTCAACCAACATACAGGTCTTAATTAAAAGCAGACTAAAGTTTTGAATAACAAGAAAATTTTAAAATTCATGCTGTAAACATAATTACTTGAGCCTCAGCTGCAAATGAAAGTCATATTTTTTGCTTGCTGTACTTGTTTTCCCTCCTCTTTTCTAATGAAGAAAGACATTGCACAATGCCCTATTAAATTGTATGCTGAATGAGTGCTCAAAAGTATCAGTCAATTTCCTTTATACTGACTAGCTATAATAGCTCAGAGTGGTATGCTATACTGCAGAGTTATTTTTATATCTAATATATATGTCTTTCAATATATGGGTTGAGTGCTTCAATCCTCAGAATATGACACAAAAATTTTGCCGCCATTTGCAATAGGAAATGGAAATCACGGGAAATACTTTTGTTGACTGTATCTACTCAGGCATATTTGATTGACAGTTTGAGCTTTTCTGAAAGCTGGGTTAATATCCTTAGAACTCCCTGGAGGTCAGTCTGCTGAATGTGTGTAGTGCCTTCTGCTAAAATGACCCACTTCACATATGTCATATATGGTAGGCTAAGCTCATTAAAATAGGGCATGATGCTTACAAAACTCTCATTGGATGTAGGCTGTCCTTGTCCCGTAAGAGTGGGGCAATCAAAAACCTAAGGCTGTGCATGGGTTAGCACTCCTTTGACCTTCAAGTATGGGAGAATTAAAAAAAGTCTGAAAAACATTCAGAGTTTTAATAAATGTTAATATTTTCCTCTCATATTTTTCATTACCTGAAACACTACATTGATGCATTTGACTTGATTTTGTGAACAATTTCAGATGTTCCAAATCTTCATTGTTCAAGAACTTGGCACTTGCTCAAGAAAATCTCTTTCCCTATTCTCCCATTCCTGAAGTATATTAACTTCAGTACAGTGCATTACTAGTTCATATGTTGGACTGTGAGAAATCTGCAGGAACTTTTGCAAAATTCTAGGCATGGGTGGCATTTTGAAACAACTCTGTAAAGCTCTGACAGTTCAGTATTTACTTCAAAATCTAAAGAAGCACTTAGTAAGTTAAAGAATTCTGGTACAGTCAATCTAAAAGTCTTTTTTGTCTGGCGTACAGCTCTCCTCAAGTTTGAAATAATATAGTTTGATAGTTAACATTTGCTGAATGAGTTAAATAAAACTACTAAAGGCTAACTATCAAGTGCTAAAGAACCAACTACTACCAGAGAGAAAGTTGTTTTATGGCCATTTTCCTTTTTGCTGTCACTTAGGGCTTGGAAATATGGAATGAAGCTTTGTTTGAACCTCCTTCAGTGGTTTTCAGAGAGTTCTGGTCCTGGTGGAGCTTCTGAAGTCTCCATGCCCCTTCTTGAGATATTTTTGTAATGTGTTCAGAAATTATGAAGGGTAAAGCAATCACAGAGCCATCTGTTTCATTGAGAATAAACCTATATCATAAATACAAAGTGTTTGCAAGTATTATCTGGCTTTGAGACCTGCTGATGTGGAGTGGTTTGCATTCATGTTGCTAAATATTCTTGCTTTCTAAATCTGAGTGATTGGACGCAAACTGACTGTTGGAAATAGTGTCTTGCCTCTGCTTACTCATACACACTGCCTAGGTATATGTGGGTATATGTGCCTAGGTATTATTTGGGAGAGTGCTAGTTGATCCAGGAAAAAAACCCATGCCAGGGACTATTTCAACAATTCACAGTACGGACAATCAGGTTCCTCATTAATTTACTATTATAGACATAACCTTAGCTGCTGAGCTCTACTGATTTTCGTTGTAATGCCACTTATTGCTACACAACAACCAGTCCCTCTAGGCGGAGATACTTACAGCTACCACTATTTACATACTGATGCAATAAAAGCTCTAATTCACTGTGAAGCAAGAGTAGACCTGGCTTCCAAAGGCTACATCAGGAGAGCACTTCTTGGAACACAGAACTGCATTTAAAGTTTGACTGTGTTCTTCTCCGCTGCGGACTGCCTCCCTGTCACACCCTATTACAGCTGCTTTTTCATGAACAAAAGCAATCGGTGACAGAGATGGTTTACCAAAGACTAGGTGCTGGAACTGGCTGGCATCTGGTCCCCAGAGATTAAATTTGCCCTCTGGAAGCATTTTGCCATCCTGTACTAATTACACATTATTCAGGTTCAGCAACAGTTTCTCTCAGTAACTCCAAAGCTGTTGTGTGAATCAGGAGATGTCCAGATGCTGTCACTAGTCCCATTTGCCACTCCATCCTTGCACCTTACATAATTTCAGTTTGTCGATGATGGAAGTAGTAAATACATAAAACAGAATATAAAGCATATTTTTAATGCTTTAATATTTACTATACTTCTACCGATGATCAAAGCTGCAAAGGGGAGCAAAAGGAGACTTGTCTCCTTTTGCAGTCCATGAAGAAAATTTCTTTCCTGTCCATCAGCTCACAGCATCCATGCAACTATAAATGAGGAGTCTTTTTGTTGTTTCGTTTCAACAGACCGTATCTTCTTTAAAAACAGGAGGATACACGTACTTTCTTGCTGCATGGAGCAGCTTAAAATTATTGACTGTAATTTTAGATATGAGGATACTTAATTAAAAAAAATAAAAATTCTGTGTTCTGGGTAAGCAGACAGGCTGATATTTGGGTTAGGGAATTTTAATGTCTGGTATTTTTTAATGCTCACTCACTACATGGGATTCTCACCTTTTTTGTGTGCCTGTGCAGTATACTGACGACAAGGACTTGCCAATGCTCTTAGTTCCCCTATATTCCTATCACCAGACTGAAGTGGGAAATATGACAAGGACGAGGGACTATGAATTGTACCGTCTGCAAGTGTCTAGCTGGTCAGTGCTATGGGTGTTCAGCAAATATATTCTTTCACTCATCCACATAGACCCTGCTGTTGCTGCTCAACATCTCTCCTGGGATTGGAGTTTGCAAAAGAGAGACCATAGGGAAAAATATTTCCTCCACTGCCGTTTGCAGATATGCCTGCATTCAACGATACACAGCCCACATCCTCTTCTTAGTATGCACTGAGTATGACAAAGATTGACGATTTTAAACCTTTAGACAAATTCCTGAGATAGTAACGCAAAAATAAATTGGAACTTTTACTTAATTAAAATCATTTTTCCCCATACTCATAAAAAAACGACTTGAGCAGGCAATGTTCAAATATATCAAAAATATCTCTTCTTGCTCAAGAGTAGATGTGACGTATTTCAGTAAAAGTATTTGAATTGCTGCAGTACTGAGTGATGGAATGGAAAAGGAAAGGTATTCGGTACTAACTTTTACACTGTCACTACACAGTGCTTGCAAGGCTGTTCAGACTATAAGAAATAACAACTAAGGAAAATGATGAGAAGTAAAACTTTATGTAATTTATGGTGAATGCAGTGAATGCTTTTTACTGTTACATACAACAAAGTGCATGTGGATTTTTTTAGGAAACTACATAAACAAAAATCTGTTCTTAGTCAACTGAATTGTTTAGTCCTTTTTGTTCATTAAGTTCAGCTACAAAAAAGAAAAACCCTTCCTTAATATGTTAGATGTTATAATAGGGTCCTGGCAAGTATACTGTTCTTTAAGTAGTTCAAATTCATTCAGTGTTGTTGTCTCATTAATATAGTAGATGACTTGTGGGATTTTTTCCAGATTTAAAATTAAGAATTTATCTTGTCCAGGCTAAACTAAAGACCTTACACTATGCAAAATTTATCTTTGTAGTTGTATGAAACAGTAACAATACAGAAGGCATAAAAAGCATGTTAATACATGGCTCTAGATTTGATTATCCTATTAAAAATAGTAATCCAGAAAATTGCCTGTGAGAAAAACAAATTATCTTGGATATATATACAGAGAGAGAAAGGAAATACTACCAACACAGTTTAATACACTTTTTTGCAAAGCTAAGATAATATGGAAGAGGTTGTGAAGTCTTGGCAATACACTTGCACACACAATACAATACAGACAATTTCTGTTTAGTTTTATGATCCTTTAATCACTGAGGCTATTGTACAGTCTCATCTTTGTCAAGTTCCTTTTCTATACTCCTGGTTCTGTAAAAGTCACCCTAACAAATCACAGTCTGGAATAATTCAAAAACTGAAAATAAACTTTTTTGAAGTGCCTTGTTAAAATTGTTTCTGATCTCTGAGTTTATTCCTCTGCCAATTAAACATACAAATAACTTGAGAGGGACAACAGAAAAAAAAAGTCGCATCTGAAAGTTCCTAAGTAGGTGTTTGGGAAAAATAATTGAAAATTAATGTACCTGGAGTTTATTGCGTAAAGTTTATTTTTGCCATTTCTATGAAGACATGCTAATCACAACAAGGTTTTAAAGGTGCTCCCTTTCTTCAACATGCAGAATGAAATATTAATTACGTTTAATTTTCCATTAGAAAGGTGCCAGTGTTAACTACTCTGTCAAAAAGAATATTGTAATTTTGACATTAATAAACTGTGTGCTCTGGCACATAATAAAAAAGTTTTTGGACAATATAGGAGAAGAAAAGAGAAATATACCTATTTATAGAAGGCACATTTCCACAGCCAGTGACACCTTTTACTGCTGCAGTTGTAGATGGTATGTGGATCAGACAAATTTATCGAGACACGAAGTAAAGAGTATCAGTGGAATTGTGAAAGTGATGAACACCATCAAACATGTCAGGTGTAATAAAGAAAGGTGAAAAATCCGACTTATGGATTCTATGCATTCAAAAACTTGCCTCGGTAAAGACACAGTTATATATTAATACAGTCCCAAGAGGAGAATATACCCTCAAAGTATTGCAAGCAAATGATGAATATCTTCTATTCTGTATTTCTTCTTTATATGACAATACCTTCTTACGTGCTATTCCTCACATTCAGAAGCGATGCTGTTTGCATTTAATTTAGTAACACCTGTCAATCCACATTGCATTGAGGTATTTATCTAGAGGAATCTGGAGAACATTACTGCCAGAAACATGTTATCAAGGAGTCAGAGATATTTCTTGTAAAGTCAGGTGATGAATGGTAAAAAATTGGGCAGGCTTGCTGGCCAGAAGATCAAACAATTTATTCCGAATATATTCTGTATATGATTATTTAGGTACAGATGGTTTGGGGTTTTTTTTTCTTTTCTTGCCATATGCTTTAGTTTATTTGAATTACTTTTTGCTTATACATGATTTTAGATCCTAATGCTCTCAATTTTGTGCAAGGGTTGGGACTGAAAGAAGACAGATGTAGTTAGCACACTGTACACACTGAAAAGGATACAGTTGCCTGTAGATTTCTTTGTTTGCTGGTTCAGTACTTACATATTACAGGTTATTTCAAGTGATATAATAAATATTTTTTTCAATCATGTGTCATAATACTGCAGACAGATGTACACAGCATCAGGTTTTTATGACATACAATCAAATGAGTTTGCAACACCACCTACAAATCGTGACAGAAACATCAAGCAGGCTTATGGGACACAGAAGATTCATTGTTGGAATATTCTTTTTTACCTTATATCCTTATAGTCAACCTCTGGATAGCGTGTCAAACCAAAGAATTCTGAATTTTTGAATAAGTTAAAAGGAGTTTTTGATTAGGAGGCTGCAGTGGAAGAAACAGTATGATAAGACTTCCAAGCAGCTGACCCTTATTAAACAGCAGAGGATGTTTCCTTTCATGAATAAGCCAGCTAAAAGCATGTGAGAGTAGGAAATCTTCCCACCAAAGATGACAAATAATAAACGCTTCTAAGAATCAGCTCCGCAAAAAGAAGGTAGGTATTTTGAACAAGAGCAATGGAGGACATGGAGTTGCTCTTGAGGGTATCTAACATACCCCCAGCAATGTTTCCTTCTTAAAGAGTCACTAAATATTAAAGAAGGACCATGCATCATAAATAAAAATATGATGTTGGTATTAAGCCAGTTGATAACCTGCTAGGAAACAGAAATGCAAAATTATAGGAACGGAAGACATCTTTCCGGGGAAGCGGCAGGTCAGGCCATATCAGATAATCCCTCCTACAAATTTACCAAGCTTTAAGTTAAAAACAAATGCCTGCTCTTTGAAAAGTGCTCTAGACTCTGCTTCTCTCATAGTAAGGAGTCTTTTATGAAGAGGAGTGTATTTATTTCTGATTTTTTTTTTATGCCTGGTGGTCTTACATCAGTTCCATTCTTCGCCTTTGATTGCTTTTCTTCCCTAATGACATAACGATGAGTGACATAAGTGTCTGTAGGGTACACTTGTATCCCTCCTTTGCTTATTTTATGAAACAAAACATGCCTACCTATCTTGTCTGCTCTTGGCAAAATAGGCTCTTTCTTCTTCTGACCATCTTAGCAGTCCTTCCTGCTACCTATGGCAGCTAAAGGATTGTTTTTTAATTTTTTTTGAGCTTGCACCTCTAGGAGCGTATATGCTGTACTAGGCTAATTTTTACCCATGCCTGCTACAAGTCTTCCATACCTCTGCTAGAAATATACCCTTGTTAGGATGCCTCTTGCCGCAAATCACATCCTTATTACGAAAAGAAAAAGAAAAGCAGACTAAACTCATATAGAACCACTGAATGACACCTTGCTCAATCTAACAAATATGGGATGGGAAATAAAAAACCTGTGTTTCATTACAGCTTTAACAGTATATTTTCTAATTATCTGGTCAAATTTTGGATTTCAATAGAAACTATTTAGCCACTGAAGAATAAGTTTGAAGAGTTTAAACAACCAGATATATATAATCTACACAGTATATAACATGTAGTTTTAAAAGACAGGATTCTACTTGAGCTTGGTTACAGTTTCTTGACTCACAGTTTAAGCTCTTGAGTTGCATTCTGAAAGGCAAATAAGACTGCTGAATCATACCCAGACAATATTTAATATAAATACCAGAGAATGAAATACATACAATATGAATTTGCATAGTATCATGTTTGTCTTAAAATGATGTTAGATTGTACTTTTTAGTCAAAGAAAAAATATTCTAAATTTCATTAATTCTTACTTCAAATTAAAATAATCACATTCAACAACACGTTTAGTTCTAACAAAATTAGTTACAATGGCTAGAATATTATGAACATCACACTGGAGATAAGGTTTTAGCTCATCTAAAAGACAAATTTCATTAATGATTTCAAAGATCTCTGTGAAAAGCTCAGAAGACATTAGCAGAATATATTGCTTTCAAGCAAAGCATTAATGTCTTTAAAAACACAGCTGAGATGAACATTTTGTGCTCACAGAGTAGCACAGAGCTAACAGAGTAGTAACAGAGAGCATGGACCAAATACTGTAAGTAGGCGTGGGCTCAGTTGCTTGAAGAAATGTCATTTTTACACGCAATATATGGCCAAGTTTTTATAAACATACACCAAATAGTTTGGATGGATTTTGAAAGTTTTCTTTAGTTGATGCCTGTACAACCCAAGCATTCCAAAAATACGCAATGTAGGTTGGGTCAAAGTAATGCTGGGTCATGAAGAAGAGATTAGAGATAATGATAGTTTCTTGGCACAGAAAGTTGTAAAAATCCAGTGGAAGAGACACAATAGTCCTGTGCGTAGCCATGAATAGTGCACAGGACACGTTCCAAGATGTAACTATGAGAAAGTAAATAGATGAACATTATCTTGTGTGAGCATAGTCAACATTCACATTCAACAGTCTTGTAAGAATGAAAACACAGGGAAAAGATCATAAAAGTATCTGAAGAGTAAAAGTGAGGATTACAGTTAAAAAGGAATTAAAAGAATCACTTCAAAGGTTATTGTCTTTAGCTAAGCCTGAGGCTCCCAGAAAGGTACAGACTAAGGAACAAACAGCCTGCGAAGGTTTTGGTGGAACCAAGAGGTAATATAGGGAGCAGGTGAAACAAGTTGCTTTCAAAGGAAAAGCTGAATCAATTATTAATATTGGTGAGGTGAGTAGGGAGGTTCCCAAACTGGAACCGGTCTTTATGAGGTGAATCTGAGGAACTAGTGGGAACACCAGTGGAAGAGGCTTTTTGAGCGAGCTGATACAGTGGACAATAATCAGTCACCAGAACCCGATTACAGATTCTTGGGAGTTGCAGGGAAATTGCTGGTGGTGAAATTATGCATCTACTACATGCAGTGACATCCTGTCGCTTAGTCACCCTTGATTCACATGTGGAATGGAGGCTGGAGGGACAGAAAGCAGAAAATGTAACAATCTTTGAAGAAGACATTGGATAAAATAAGGAAAATACAGGCCAAGCCCTGGACACTGTCGGAGAATGAGAGGCGAGAGAAATGGGCTCAAGCTGTTCACCCTGTTCACACAGTGCAAAGGTCTATTCTTACAAAGATTACTTGACATTTTTTAATAATTCTGTATGCAGTTTCCCAAAATCAGAGAGCTTAGTGAGATTTCACTCACTCAAAACAGGATGTAAGTTCTCCAGAAGACTGAGACTTTTGAAGAGGAAAAGCTATTCAAACTAATGGTTAAAATACATTCTTTAAAATAAAGAAATCAGTATTTTAAAAGATGATTGTAAGTCCATCTTCCAGAAGCAAATGTAATAATTACATTTTCTGCTAGATCTGCTTCTTAGAATTTAAAAATGGAATGATTTTTTCCTTAACTTGTTAGAATTCTATAAACCAAACATCTGCCAATTTTTTTATCATTCTGTCATTTATCTTGGCTGCAGTTCATATGTAGATGAGGTATTTGTGCACTTGGTGTCTCCTTATGGACACAGTTAGAAATTCTGCACATTTAAATACTCAGACTGCTAAGCACTAAGAGTAATTGTTCATATATACTAGCTTTACAAGTTGATACTGTGAAAAATCTGATATTTTTTGTATAAAGCAGACTTACACTTGCAATTCAGGTTGCTCCACTTGATTTTGATTCTATTGAATTTAATTTTACTTGCAAGCCTGGGAAAATCTTTTGTCTGGTTTAAATGTAGCTTGCTCATTCAGCAGGTTTATCTGAATCTTACCAGCTATGCTTATTACTTTTGGAGGCTTCACAGTTGACTTGATAGTAGAATAATGTTAGAAAAATCAGTTTTCAGCAACAATAATATTCAGATCCATCTGAAAAAATCACGTATTTCCAGTGTATGTCCTCCTTTTTAGAGTTCAAGCTGTTTCTGTGGTGCCAAGAAGTTAAAGAACTAAAGAACTACCAAAATATTGATAAATATATGTACCTCTCTTTCCTTCCTTCCTTCCTTCCTTCCTTCCTTCCTTCCTTCCTTCCTTCCTTCCTTCCTTCCTTCCTTCCTTCCTTCCTTCCTTCCTTCCTTCCTTCCTTCCTTCCTTTTTTTTTGATAAGGTTACACTCTAAGGATGACAGATATGCCATTTTTGTCTTTTCTTTTTTTAAAATTTTAACTAAACACCACTAAGAGAACAATAAGATGTCTTTGGCTTTTATTGTATTAGTCTTATGAGCAAAAACCCCAGAAAAATCCTACCAAGAAAGGTTTATTATTTCTGCTGTCTTTCAGATCAGACTGACTTGGCAAAATGTGCAGACAGACTATCTGCCTCTCAGTCAGCTGCAAATTTAACCATTAGTGAAGTGATCAGCTTGGTGTTTACTTGAAAACTCCGGAGCAGAACAGCAAGAGTTTTTCAATGTCCTTTTCTGTCCAACTGATGGACAGCTGAGGAACAACCTTTCCTTTTAACATCTGGTCTTTAATGCTTGCAAAAGAAGAATGGGAGTGAAAGACCAGCTATTTCTACTGATTAAAATCAGGCTTGAACTGCGCTGTTACATGCTGGAAAATAAAGTGACAGATGGGGTCAGGTGTGTAAAAATATAATTAGGCAACTGGCTACATAGAGATGTGTCTAGCCTAATGTTAGTCTGCAGAAGACCAGCACTTATATATTAAAAAAAAAGTAAGTAAGTGTAAATGCTGTGATTGTGGGATTAAATCTGGCTGTATTCCCTGCTCTGAGGAGGGAAGCCACAGGTTTCACCTTTCTGCCTACGCCAGTATGGTGCCTGGCCGACTTTCTTTAAATGTGTCAGCTTAACACTAAACGCAAAAGTACAATCCATTCAAATCCCTCCCCACATGCATAATTTTTTATTAGTAGGTAGAAGGTAAATATTAGACGGACTGGAGAAAACAAATAAACTAGTAATCCACAATAACTACAAAATTAAAGATGAAAACCAAACTTACAGGCACTCAGATGATAGAGTTCAAAGAGTAAAAATTTAATAATTGACAAGAGTTCTACTTTCTGCTTACTCCAAAGAGAAACCTAGATCACAGACAACATATTTACAAAAAGGCAAATCCTCAGCCCAGTTCTCACAACTGAGTACAGCGGTCACACTGAGTTCACGCTGTCTTGTAAAACCTCACTGGCCTGTGTGTGTGTCTTAAAGCAAAGAATCCCACTACTTGTAATAAAACAGTTCACCTAGTAGTTATAAAGTTGAATTACTACCTTTCCTGTGGAAATGGGTATGTGGTGTCTGAGGGGTAATGGGGAGAAGGGATGTGAGCTCACTCTCATTTCTGCTTAACAAATTCTAGGTGATTCCCCCTTGTTTAACATGAGTAGGAGTAGGTTGCAACTTTTTCAAACTCTTACAGTCACACTGCAAAAACACATGGAGGCACTAGTCCAGTGCTTTACAAGACACTTGGTTTCTACGCAACAGCACAAATTACTAACCAATTTTAAAAGTTTGTCATTAACCAGAACAGTAAAAATCAGCGGTGGCTGTGATATCCCCTTGTGGCAAGCAGTGGGTGGGGGGTGGTCCCAGCTGGCACCCGCCAGAGCAGCGGCAGGAGCCCACTAACCCTGAGACAGCATGGGCAATCACAGGGCACCGCTCACAGCCATGCTCTCAACCTGCTCGTCAGTTTACGAATCTAGGCATAGCCTCTGATTTGCTGCCATATTAAACTACAGGGCATAGCCATGCCCAGAGCAGTTACGTGGTTATGAGGCAGTCCTATGTTCAGCTGCCCCAGGACCTAAAATTTGCTTTTGGAAACAGTTATGGGAGAAAGATAACAGTATAACAATATGAGACTGCTGCCTGTTTTGGTTGGGTGCTAGAAGGCACACTGGATGTACAGCCTGGGCACTGCCACCTTCATACCTATGGGACCAGAAGACAGGCTGTGAGGGGGCTGTAGGATGCGGCTGCCCTGTAGAGGTGAGGCTGTCGTACCTCCTTGTCCCCAGCTCCAACCAGTAGTGAGGCTGAGTGTGTGTTCCCAGTAGGCATGTGCACAAACGTGCATACAGCATATATATACTTAAATACATGGCCAGCCACACAGATCAACACGAACAGACAAACCATGATGACAGGCAGGCAGTTGGGACAGGCTGCCCAGAGGGGCTGTGCAGTCTCCATCCTTAAAGGTTTTCAAGACCCAACTGGATAAATCCCTGAGCAACCCGGTTTGAGCTCAGAGGTAACCCTGCTTTGAGCAGGGGGCTGTACTAGAGACCTCCTGAGACCCCTTCCAGCCTGGAATCATCACCACATCATCCTGTGATCCCATGCCCATTGACACGCTGGATTAACTCTGATTTTAGTCTTACAACTCCTCCCCTTCCAGCTTGCATGTTGGCACACACCCAGGGGATCGCCAAATCATTCCCTCCGCAGGCTAATCTGTGACTGATGACCTATCTCCTTCCCCTGTTCTCTGTATGGATGAGGTGAGGTCAAGTCAGTGGGCTCTGAGGTTTCCGTGGAGTTCATGAGTCAGGACACAGAGCAGGCAGTCCAACACTCCCACCACAGACAGGGTGGGCAAAGCCAGACACAGAGGAACAAGGGTGCTAAGCAATCGGAAGAGGGGAGAAATGTGATAAAACGTAGTATTTGTACAGAGAAACCACAGCGTAGATGTCGATTGGTCTACAGACAAGAAACATCTGGAGGGAGGAAGGAAACTGGATGGAGGCAGCTGCTCTTGTGGCAGGGAAGTCTGTAGGTAGGAGGTGTTTTCAGAAGGCACTCTTGCACACTAAACCATGGTGGAGCAATCCCAGAGGAGCTCCTGGGTGCTGCAACGCCAAGTGTGAGCTACGGCACTGACCAGAGCCAAGCTCTGTATTTCTAAAATGCTTCATTTGATTATCTTCAAAATTCAACCAGCTCCTGGGAAAGCAAAGTCACAGCCGTAGAGTGACTCAGTTACTCTTTATAAAAGACAGATTCTTTGGAAAATATAGAGGGAATCTAATAAGAAATACTGAAAAGGAAGCAGAAGAAGAAAATCAAGCTCAGAACATGAATCACCCTTCAATCCCAACTTTATAATAATTTCTGTAATTAAATCCTCATAATTCAAGCTATGCTTCACTCCACAGAAAACTGATGACTCTCATGTTTTAATGGGAATTTTACTGTATTCCAATAATCTGTTTTGTATAAGTTAAGTCTCTAGGGTAAAATAATCATATTGAAGCATAGATCTGTTTGGATTTCCTTTCACACTACAACAGGTTTCATTCTAAAAGTGGCTAATGCTTCCACAATTTGGAAACAAGGCAATGATTTACTGTCTGTGGTATTAATTAACTAAGAAACACACTGACAACAGGAGCCTTATCAAAAAGGGAAAAAAAAGGAATGCTCTTTAACACTAATCCCCAACACTCACAGCTTATGCTTGAAGAAGAGTCAATTATTTTAGTCTAAACCCCTTTACCATCCATGCTCAAAAATCTTTTATTTTCCCCTACGTATATTTGAGTCTGGGCTTGTTTATCTGACGTGCAGAGGAGAGCAGCAGTTCCTGGCTTGTGGTTGAGAATTGCAAGCTGCTATGAGGGCCTCTGATGTTGTCCGTATCCATCAGAGAGAAAAACATCAAGGCTACAGCTGCAGTACAGCCAGAGCAGAACAGCAAACAGTAAGGCCTGCAGAGAAGGTGGAGATGGTGGGTTTGCAGTATCCTGCAGTAAATGCTGGGTAGTTTACCCATTTTACCTCACAGAAACATCTTCATGGGCTGTTTATTTGGGTCCCAAGCTGCTCACCTTGTAGTGTGGACTGAGACCTGGAGCTTCCATTGTATAGACAAATATTACATTTGTGTATATCAAATCCAGTTTTGTCAACTATTTAAGCTTTCTCAAAAATTTTGGGAAGTCATACTTGCCTGCCCAGCTATATCCTACAACATAAGGCGGCTACCTCCTAGAATACCATTTTGTGCTTTGTCTCTTCTTTCTCTCCTCTAAACGCTTTAGAGGACATGTTGTCCAACCGTGTTGTTGGCAATCAGAAACTGACCCCCGAGTGTCAGAGGCTTCCTGCAGAGGTCTATGGTGTTCATGATTTTAAGAAATACACCAACTCCTGACTGAAAACATATCCAAGAGACTGACAGAAGAGAACAATAAGAGGTCACCAAATCACAAAACAATGCAGAGAGAGAATAAAAAATGAAGGATATGTCTTAAAAAAAAAAAAAAAAAATTCAACAGCCGGGTTGGTAATTTGGGGCAGGATCTGATTGCCCAAATGTAAGTGTCAAATGGGATAAAACTCCCTGTAGCATACAAGGTATGCACATGGTAGGGATGACACAAGGTTTATGAGATAACCAGGACCTTCTAGGGAGGTGGCTAGAAGAGAGGTGGAATATCTCAGGGCAGTGGAATGACACCAGAATCCTACATTTGGGAAAACGAGTTAAGTCCCTCTACTCTGAGTCTGAATAGGTGCCTGCCTTTCCCCCAAGCTTGAAGGCCCCTGCCAGGGGTACTACTTGTGAGGAATTAAAACTCGGTACATTCCTACTGGACCAAATTCTTCATGGGATTTAGTCACTGCCCGACTTCATTTATGACCTGTATGAAACTGAGGCACCTAGCAGTTTGCCTGGGGTAATGGTGGGCAAGTGCAAAAAGAATGCAGGGAAGTTTCAGATAAAAAGGGCATATATGTCCACTGAAAAGGAGATTATAGAATGGAAACTTAGAAGACATCTGGATTTAGAAATCCTTTGCATTTGGAAAGCCTTTAGGCACCTCAGTCTTCTTTTAGAACTGCTCTCTGAGCAACATTTGCGTGTCATTTAAGTGTGGACCCCGTTCCCACACTTAAGTGTCAGGTCTTAGGCAAAATCTTCAGTGAAGATTCAGTCTCAGTGTGAACACCTACACCTGCTAACAGCAGCCAGGAAATGTTCAAGGTCTTCTGACTGGTAAATAATAAACTCTTTGTGGAATTCTTTTCTAATATGTAATAAAAAAAATTATGACTGGAAATGCATATGCCTTCCCAGAAATTGCCAGTTCCCAACAACATCCTTTAGTCTCTCTGTGGCTCATATATAATTGTTGCGGCTCTTCTTGTAGAAGAAAATGATCACCCTTCGAGTCGTGATGATCATACCTTTGAGGTATGTCTGAAGCTAATCCATACAGCTTTTTTTTTTTAAGATCGTTGAGCAGTGACTTTGCTTGCAAATGTCTATGATTGAGGTGGCTAACCTCCTAAACTTACCACCTGATTTTCCAGTATTCATGTGGCTGAAAACTGCATCATCAAGATCCCCTTATCAGTCCTAGGAAGCTCTCTTTTCTTTAAATACCTAAGATATTGGTTTTTAGCCACAAAACTGTACAGCTATAAAACCCCAAGTCAAAAAACCATCATTTTGCAGAAAAAAAAAAAGTTCAGTTATTCCCCATAAAAACATAGAAAGGCTTTGAGAAACCTAGAGCATAAAAAAGAAGAAAGCAGAGAAACAGCTGAAATTATATGGGGTAGAGAGGGAAACTGATTCGCTGAGAAGTTTGGTTGGTTCCTCTGATTCTAATTTCTTCTCTTGTGAGTTTTGTCCTTCTACATGTTTTGAAATAAAGAAATGCCTGACATTCTGAAGTATAGCAAGATTATAAAAACCTATCTAGTAGAGCCACCTGAGAGTAACTGTCTAGTTCTTCATCTTTATGATGGAAACTTTTATACCCAGCACCAGTAATACTGAAGAGGTAACACCTATATTTAACAGAAAAAGGAGACACATATATCTCTTCTAAGAGTTACTGCCAAATGCAGCATATTGTAGGATTCAGCTGTCACTAAGGCTGCAGGACTTGAGCTTTTTCATAATAAAATCTGCCTGCAAATTCTCTGTAGGCAAGCAAACCAACTGTTTCTTAACTTGCAGATTGCTGTTTTAGTCATTTAAAGTTTCCTTGATTGGATTCTCAAGCCTTTTCACTGTTTGTAAGTACATTCAGTTTGAAATAAGGCTTTAGTTAACATGCTACACGTCAGGTCATAATCAATGGCAAAAGGACAGATTTTATTTTTTTTTCTTTTCTTTTTTTCAGTCATGTTAATAGCTTAGGGACATCGTTTGAGAAAAATATTACAAACCAGATCCTCAGCTGAGGTAAACTGCCTTTGGCTGTCACTGAGTTATGTCTTTTTCCATCAGTTAAGACTCTCATTTTAGACTGTTAAATGTGTCCAAGCTAGGAACTATTTTTATTTTGATAGCTCAAGAAGCAGTTAAAAATAAAATTTCCCACCCCTTTATACTACTTATTTTGCCTTTTCTAATTTTAGTTCCCTTGCACAATAAGACTGTGTTCAGTAACATGGTTTTACTTCTCAGATATTGGGAGAAAATTACTGTGCTTGTAAGTGTAACTGTATTAGTAAGCATCTCAATCCCATGCGTTTCCCATGCTGGTACAACATGGTAAAACACAACTAACCACATGACTAGAAGAATCAGTGACCCCCGAATGCACTGGGAGTTACTCAAGCAAACACAGCATTTTCCTACAGAGATGCCAAAAATACAGGAATGGTCCCCAAGAGTAAGAATAATATAGAGCATCTATCTAGTGTTGTAACATCTCAGTAATGAATGGTATGATGCAAAACAATTTTAGTACTTGGGGAAAATAAAAAAAGTAGCCTCAAAACCTCTTTCCAGTGTTTTGCTATGTTCCTTTTTTTCTGCAATGGAACCTTTGATAAAAATACATAACACCACTTACACAAAACAGATGTATTATGAATGTTTCTTTATGCAAAAAACAATATCTAAATACCTGTGTTTTCTCATTATTCGAGGTATGTCTGAAGCTAATCCATACAGCTTTTTTTTTTTAAGATCGTTGAGCAGTGACTTTGCTTGCAAATGTCTATGATTGAGGTGGCTAACCTCCTAAACTTACCACCTGATTTTCCAGTATTCATGTGGCTGAAAACTGCATCATCAAGATCCCCTTATCAGATTCTCTACACCTTTCTGAACCCCTTTTCTCCTCATGGCATGACACCTGCCAATGCAAGCCCCTGAACTCATTCATTGAGCAAATCACAAACTAAATCAAATTTTAAAATTATCTCTCTTCTTTT
Source organism: Burhinus oedicnemus (assembly GCA_008921705.1). Lineage (NCBI taxonomy): Eukaryota > Metazoa > Chordata > Aves > Charadriiformes > Burhinidae > Burhinus > Burhinus oedicnemus. The sequence continues at coordinate 563,465 of VFFE01007644.1, read as the reverse complement.
GCATAAAAAGTCACGTACATTTTATTCACAGAGCTTACAGCAAAAAATCTCCATATATTTGGTAGCTTGTATTGTCATCTAAATTAAATAACAACACTGTGTTTTCCACAGTATATTTTAAAAAATATAATGCAGACCACCTATTTGAACACCTCTTCTTTCTATTCATTCTTCCAGTTGCCTACCATCTTTAGGTTGTATTATCATAAAATTTCAACCCAGTTATGTTTTTAAAAATGAGATCTACAATCTGATTATTAATCAGATGTAAAGTAAGATTAAATTGGTCTTTGTCTTTGTGATTGACCGTATTTGTCTTCAGAACATTTGAATAACTGAATTTGCATATGAGAATATGATTTATGGGATCAAGTACTGTCCAATATCTTGGTACATTGGGACTCACGGCAATTTCATATACAACTCAAAGATATATAAGGCCTATAGAGTTAAACAATGAATTAAAGCCTGAAACACTGATATCCCGTGCACTGCACACAATAGTCATGCAAGAGAATGCATTTTCCTATGTTATTCTGTTCATCTCTTCTCCCAAGGTCACTGGGGGATGAAAAGCTGTAGGAAACAAATTTCTCATTACAAGGCAGACTCAAAGTACTCAATCAGCAGATGCTGGAGAAGGTTCCTCAGCATCTCCATACTTCCTTCTTGATGCTTTGATATACAGTTACAATAAGCCTGCCTTTCTGTTTGAAGGCAGTTAGTATTAACACTCGCAGGTCTAGACATACCCATATATTACTCGTGGTGTGACCTGGATTTCATCAGTCATTCCCAAATGCAATGATTCTTGGTGTGTTGTGCAAGAGATCTGAGGAGGTTTAGAAGGTTATTACTCTCAGGCTATACTAGGGATCTGCAGCTCTTTAAAAACCTGTCAATAAAATGTGTATTGTGAGAGTAACACTGAGTCAAAGACAGAAGAACTTTATAACAGTTATGTCTCAGTCCCTAGGTGTGAACAGCTGAGTACTCACAGAAGTCCTCAAAAAGTTGTAAGTACAGACAGCAGTGCTTGTGACGGGATCAAACCTCTGTGCTAATGCACCTTCAGAAAGTTGATCCAAAGCTACAATGTGAGTGTGAGGTAATTCACTGCAGAATTCGTTGGGAAGAATAACTTAATCATGATCTGTACATAAATTAATTTCACTTGCACATTGCTTCTATAATATTGCTAATAAAAACTGTATAATACTACTGAATGTACGAGTCAGACATGAAAGTATCTTTTAGGAAGAGGTATATCAATTTAATATTACTGGTAAATTTAGATTTTAGAAATTAAGAAGATTTGACACAGAAAAGATTACACTGTCAAGAAAAAGCGCAGCTAGTGATACCGATCTTCTGAAGTAAGAATGCAATTTCAGTAATGACAAAAATAGGACTTCCTACATTTCATAAAACAAACATCTGACTCAGAAGGGTTCACACATGAGTTAGGTGAAATTAAGTTGCAAATTTAGCACCCACTTAATGCACTCTAAAATAATGAGTTCTTGATGATCAGGAGATAAAAAATTTTTTGAACTGGAAGAAGGATATATAAATAAATGTAAAAGCCAAGACCCCCCAAAAGATTAAAAGTAATTAATTCCTGCTCATGTGACTTCTGCTAAGCTGTTTTCCACTTTTGTAAATGTGCACGCATAAAGACAATGTGTACCCAGGTTTTCCATGCAGAAATTTCTCAAGCACAAGTTGCCTCTGTTTCAACATTCTTGTCCAGACTAAGCACTTATTTTATCCTGAGCTCTATAAAACTTGGGATAGTACAATGGGAAACCTGCTCATCAGTATTCATCAGTTACTGCCTCTGAGCTATCAGAGCCTGACTACCAGACCGGCTATTTCTTAGATCATGTCCCCTCTTTTTCTGATTATGGATCACTCATTCAGCACACGGGACACCTGGGTTAAATCCACTTTTTTGCATTAGGTTCTATATCCCAGACAGGTTTCACAAACATTTGGAGTTACTCTTCCTAGTGTCTCATTAAATCCTAGCCTCAGAAAACAACTGGCCATGTCCTACATGTAGAAAAACAGAAAAAGACTGAAATCTACCCAAATGAAGGATGCTGACTGAGTTCAATTCTATGGGGTACTGGTATCTACAAGGTTATGTGGCAGGAGAAGGATATGTAGATACCGGGTATGTGAAGAAATCTGGTTTGTGAGGGTATATCCATTCACCACTAAAAAATAAGAAAAGAAAAAAAAAGAGGTAGAAAAATTAGTATATTGAACACCAGATACACAAACAAACAGGAGAAAACGGAGACACCACCAAAGGCAGAGCTCTCAGGTCAGCGTCTGACAGGCCATTGGAGGAACTGCTCAAAGCATTGGGGAGGTTCAGCCACAGCTGTAACCGATGAGGAGGGGGGAAAAGAGCTACAAGAATCTTGGGAAAGAGCAAACCGATTATGGGATGTTTTAAAGGGAATGGCCAAATGCAGGGAAAGGGGGGACTCAAGGGAGGAAGAAGCATGGGAAAATGGAGATAAGGGGGGAAAAGGGACCAGTGGCATGTAATCCAGCGTGCTTGTCTGACTGAGCCCCGCACCTGTTCATCACTGTCCTTTTAATTAGTAAGATCTGTCCTTAACCTTGCTCTGTGTTGTGCGTGTCTGTGGATGGAGAGAGTGAGAGGTGTGCGCATCTCACTAGTGAGCTTTGGTCCTGGTCAGTGAGAAAGAAGAAACAGGGCCAGGCTGCCTGTGCTCATGCTTATGTGAGGGCTGCTTGTGTCTGCATGGTGCTGGCGAAGGCCTGGCTCCCTGCCTAGGCTGGCCAGGGCGTCTGCCTCTGTGTGTGCATGGGTGTGTGTGCATGGGTCTGCGTGTGTGCGTTGGCATCTCTGGGACACAGCCTTGCTACCGGCTGCGGCTGCAGCCATAAAGTCTGCAAGAGGAGAAAGCCCCCAGACCACTGGGTTCAGCTTCCCTTGACATTGTCCGCCTCCTTATTTGGTTTTAAGATAGGTGACCATACTTAGCTATTTAATCCCACCTCTCCATTTCTTCTGCAATTATGTCAATGTAATTTGTAAAACAACATGATGAAATTGGTAAGAGAATTATTCAGAGAAATCCTTTATGTTTTGGAGGGAGGGCTATATTGTTACTATATCAGCTCCTTTGATGACTCACTGGTGGAGAAAACAGTCGTACCAGGATAATTTTCAGGGTGGCAGTCTAAGTGAAACTAATGTGGAAAGTTTTGAAACTTGGCCTCAAAATTTTTTTTCTCTCTGATTGACCCCGCAGTTGAGATGGATAGTTATGAGAAATTCACTCTCCTTTTATGCTTTCAGAAGATGTCATCTACTTATTTAAGTAAATTTACTTATTTAACTAAATTAAGGAGATTAAATGCAAAGTTCTCTGAAGATCCTGTTCTGTCATTAGGCAGCAAGTTTTGGGCCATTACCCATTATCACTATGTGCAGTAAACATCTTCATCAACCGAAGCAGAGTGCACAGAATATCTTTGACATTTTGAAACAATGCCAAGCAAGTAAAAGGGAAGTCTTGGTTTCATGTCAAGTGCCACAAACATCCAAATATCCTGGTCGTATGGGAGATGTAACTACCTAACTCACTGAAACATTCACAGGGGCTACAGCTACAAAGATTTCACCCGGTAAGAGCTGTATGTGCTTGTAAGACAACTGAGAGCTGCTCTAAGTGCCGCAAAAGGGATGCAAAATACAATTCTGAAGCAAAGATTCTATACAATTATTTTGCCATCTGATGTCACATAGCATATGCATAGTAAGACTCAACAAAAGTAGGGTAAAATTAGAAAAAATTAGAAAAGGCACGTTTGAGAGCAAACTGGAAATCTGAAAGCAAGGAGAGAGAATTAATTTACTTGTGTAACAGAGAATAATCTGAGGAATAAGGTAGGGATGCCTACATCTAGACTTTCTTCTTTGATTCCAATCTAAAGATGCAATGTATAATTGGTGGTCATCTTGGTATATTTTGAATTGTCTGCGTGCTTGTAAAATGAATCACACAAAAGAAATTAATGTTTAGAGCTTTAAATGCTGAGTACAGAAATACACTCTTTACTTTTCATTCCATTTCACCTGTTATTATTAGCTTTATAATTTTGTTGTTTGTCTCTTTCATATTATGTAAATAAATGTTTGGGGTTTGTGGTTTTGGGATGGCTTTTTTTCCCTGTTTATTTATTATTTAACACTCTTTCCTGGTGTTAAAAAGTGGTTTACAGCAACTAGCTGAACCCAAACCCACTCTACTCCTCTGGTGTACGATCCTAAAATACAGAGTACTGGGCCACACTAAGGTGACCAGTGCAAATACATATGCTCTATAAAGTATCTAAGTGATAACAAGGAGAGGCTATTCTGAACTAATCTGAGAACTAATGACACACAGGCCTAGTAAGAAGGTTGGGTTCTTTTTCAGAAGTTCTTAATCTACCTGAGTGTTGATCTCCATACTTCATCCCCAACAAGATGTCACTAATGGGCAGATAAATAGCAGTCTTAAGTGTCTATTTTTATCCATTAGTTATAAAGAAGCCTAGTGTGATTACCTCAGATAAAGATGTCGTGTTTAAATTTTCTGAAGTTAATGAAGTGCTCCATGGAGTATGACAAAGTAGAGGGGAGCACACCTGAACCCAAAAGTTTAGAAGTTCCCCCTGGGAGGAGTCCCAGGGGAAACACAACACTGGTGATGATTGTCTTGGTTGAAGTAGAAGGTTAGGAGTGAACGGCAGTGATAGACAAGACCATATGGATTTCTCCAGGTACAACCATTCCCAGGACACTGAAATGCACCACTCTTACAGCAGACATAAATTAGTTTTCTTCTTGCCCATTGGTAGAAAGAATAGGAAAATCAGAGAATGAGTCTTTCCAAATAGTCTGTGCAGATTTAGCAGGAGGGAGCTTGACAATGGTCCTGCATGTTAAGGGAAAGCCTCCAACTGCAAGGGTTTGCTGCTGAAAGAATAGACCATTCCCAACAGCAGAGCCAAGGGCTGTGGATGTGGGGTTAGGGTTGGACACTTGGGTTTGTTAACTTTTAAAACATACACACAAAGTGAAGGGCTGACAAGGATCACCCTTTTGTCTGTGAACATACAGCAAAATTTTGGATCCACACCAGTACGAGCAGGGCTGGACAAAGAAGGGCTGCCCTCTAGGTGGTTTTTAACCACTGTCTGTAGACAAGTCTACGACATCAGTGCAGCACAGCTTTACCTTGTGGCGAGTGTCTTTCCTGATGGACTGTCTACAAAGACATGAGGGGAGACACTAAGAATAAAGATTCTTCATTGCAGATATCATACAGTTCATACAAAAGAATAAAATCTTGATGTGCCATTAAAGTAAGAAAGAAAGAGAAATGGCCTGGAAAAAAAGGACTGAAGTCCCTTCATGAGGAAGAAGTACAACAAAGAGATGCTTCAAAGGTAACACAGTGAAATCTGATAGAGTGTAGAAAGGAACAAAAGTGTGTATGAAATAATGAGATTAAAATGTAAGATACGAAGTTTGATCATATGGACATGAGAATCAATACTTGCAGTGTTTCAAATGATGTGTTATAGCTCTGTGTTTCTAACATTCATAGTTGCAAACAGGAATGCTGCTCAGCCAGAAGGAGACCTTGTTCCACTGGGAATAATGAAAAAGTACACAGATTAACCGGGAAGGTGTATCAGATATATTGCAGTACCAGCTGTTTCTTAGAGGGTAGGAAGCTTGGCAACACTGTTGAAATTTATTTCAGAAGTTAGTTAGAGTCATTTCAGGATAGAAGAAACAAGTTTTATTTAAGGAAAGATTTAACATATTTCATTGAAAGCCAACACTTTCAAAATACAAATTAATAAATAATACGATATACAGAAAGACTGGACAGTTGAATTAAAAAAAGAGTCTTGGCATCTTAGAGAGAAAGGTGACTTGAATGCCAAGCATAGAAATACTTAGAGTCCCACATGTGAATTTGCATGAGTAAGCCCCGTGAATATTGTGTGCTTAAATTTGAGTAGGTAAACATGTAAAACTTTTACTGATATCTGGACCAATGATTGATTTGAACAGGTAGATCATGTCATGGGCACTGCTCAGGCCGTGGGGCAGGAACGTCTGGAAGAGGAGCTCTGCTGACACCCACCTTTCTCAGAGCCACTCAGAGCTCCCAAAAGACTATGTTGAATTCTAATTGTTCAGGGCAAGATGCAAAGTTTTAAAGAATCAGAGCTTATGTTCAGGAAAGCTGTACGAACAGTATAAACCTGCCTAAGCCCATTGATGTACAGCAGATGAGGATGTGTCCCAGTATTTTCTATTTTCATACTGATGTCTGTGTGCATCTAATTCTTTTGTTTGTATTTTATCTGCCTCATAGCAGCATAAAAAAACCAATATTGTTTTATTTTTTCACATAAATAATGTCATTTTAGTCTTTATATACAGACTAACTTGAACATTACCTTTTTAGGTGTAGAAAATAATAGCACTCTGGAGCCTCTTTTCATCTTAAACCAGCAGATTAAGTGTAAGTATGCAGTGCAACATTTCTATATTCCCCTCTGCTTCCAAAAAACAGTGTGTTTGACCATTTTATTTCTATTTCTTATACTGTGTTAGCAATCTTTTTTTATAAAAATCCCATCTCTATTCCTTATAGAAGTTTTAAAGTCATTTCACAGCTGAGTGGAACCCTAAACAGAGCTATCTTAGTGTAATGAAGCAGAAAACGATTGCTCCTTAACAAGACTGGTATATAGTGACAAACAGCTCATAAAAATCCCATCTGCCACAAAGTACTTCTAGTTTAGTTGCTTTCAAAACTAAATGCTATGTTTCCTGTTTCTTTTCAGAAAGAAAAGAGGATATATAAAGCCTAACCCATCAAATTGTCCTTTGACAAAAAAGAAAGAAGAAAAAACCACAGCCACAAAATAATCATCTTATAATACACTAACACTAACCATTCCAAACACCACAAAGGTGTAATGTCACTTCTGGATGCATTTATAGTACATAGATTTTTGTTTTAAAGCAAAAAGAAAAAGCTAACCAATTGTACTATAAAGAAAAATTTCTGATGATTTAACAGCTGAAGGCTACATGTAAAAACAATCTGTTGCTGATTTTGTATTGTAAACACAGTCCTTTAGTGACAGCAATCAAATAGAAGGTTACCTGTAACTTGATCGGCAGTTATCCTGTTTAAATGATTGGTAACTAGTTCTGGATTCTGCAGCTTCTTTCCCACCCTTAGGCAGAATAATGCCCACTGACTAAAGTTCTCCATAGTATCTATGGGAAATCTTCATCAGAAAATATTGTAAAGGCTCCCTGTTTTCCAAACAGTATCACGAATTGCTGCAGTTCACTTGGATTTGCTGTTAACATGCTGTAACACATATGCTATGCTCCTTTCTGTCAGGTGGGACCAGAACCACTTCTTGTGTCCTGTCTTGCCCAAGGAGGTCATGCTTTAATTTTAAAAACATGGCAAGTCACCTGTCTCTTTGCAGTAAGACACACTTCATCCTCAGAGTAGCAATGAAACTTTTTTGTGATGCTAATATACAACCTACTATGCACGACTATAAGCCTCTGAATAGTGATCGTTTATCTGAACTGATATTCATATCTGTTCTTCAACCTTACAGAAATAGAAAGAATTGCTTAGCAAGGCCCTCCTTAAACTTAGACATAAACTTTTGCCATTGTCTTCAAATCCACTGTTTTTAGTGTGTCTTACTGATTGATGCTTTTTCTGGAAGGTCAAAAATTTATCGAGCTAAGGAATCATTTTTTTTGAGCAATAGCATCACCTTTTCCAGAGATATAATTTCACACTGGATGCATGAAGTCTGATCATCAGACCTTGATAAGCAAGTCAAGATACAGAGTTCAAAGCTAACTTCTAATTGTTTGCTCAAGACTTGGATAGCTTTTGGCTTAGGAGTTGCCCTAACAGTGGCAAAGACAGCCAACGAGATAAGACATCAAGACACTTCGCTAAAAAGAGAGGGAAAAATCTATAGTATGCATTTCAGCTGTTGGAAATGCAGCAGAAATTATACTAATCTGTTTATAACAGCAATGCATGCCATGTCTTATCCACAGGCAAGAAACATGATATTAAGAAAAGTTGTCAGAAGGCATTCAAAAGACCAAAGTACCTGTTGCGACCTTATTTCAGCTCTAAATGCGAGCTAGAAAATCTTGTGGCATTTGACACTCAGACATTTTCCTATTCACTGAACTGATTTTTCGACAAAGTTGACTGTAGTTTGTTTTAAGGTGTGTAGAAAAGACATACCCAGAAGGCTTCTTTTTGACTACTTAACAGCTGTGCAAGTGACACGATGGCAGGAGCATCTCTGAGGGTGCCTGGAGGTTGTTCAATAGAGTGCCCTGAGGCTAGGAGAAGCAGAAAGCACCAGAGGAATGAGGCAGAAAGTGCTTGATTTCCACAGGTGTAAGTCTAACCAGTGGCGGTGAACTTGCTGTAGTGGTGTAAAAGGGCAGAGTCTGGCCTGTGCTTATCGTCTTGCTAAATCTGATCTCCTCTCCTCAATGACGAGAATTGGGAAGTGCTTGCAGGGGCCTGCTGGGCTGAGGCTTTTTTCTCTACATCCAGCTCTCACACCATGCCCTTGTCCCTCTAGCATAAAGTGCAGCAGCAATTTGACTGGGATAAAAAAAGAACAAAGAGTAAAGGGAGAAAATCTGTCTTGTAAAGAGGGCTCAGTGAAAAGTTGCAAGCTATTTGAAATTTGAAAACACAGTGGCACTGCTTTTCCGGACACGGGCATTGCTGTCAGTATGTGATCTGACATTCTGCCAAAGCAGTATAAGGAGTGAAGGTTGAAATTTCTTCCCCTTTCTTGCTCACCCACCGTTCTGTCAGCTTTTATGGAAGCTTAGATGAAACTGGTCTGGGAGCAAGAGTGGAGTATTGCCTGTGCACACGCATGCACCATGGATAAACTGTGAGTAATTCAGGGTATCATACAGTATTCTCAGTCTACTCTGAGAGCTCCTTAGCTTTTATATCATTATCATGCAGAGACTTCGAATTCACTTGTGCTGGGGGCTGTACAAAGGAAGAAGCACTGCTACTTAGTGAATTCAAAACTGGTAATGTGAAACACGTAGCTAATAACATAGAGTAACTAATAAAGCCAACTCCTTGGCTTTTATTAGGAACCGTTCATGATGAGAGCATATAGAGTCACCTTCGAGCGGACTGTACGAGCCGGTGTTTCTTCACTGCAAAGATCATCGGAAGGCGTAAGGCCATCAATTTTAATTATTTGCAAGAGTTGTTTCAGGGCAGCTGTGACTGCCTAGGTAACTGGTGGCATCTTAATTTACCCAGTTTCATCAGAAAACTATTTTGGCCTTTAATGAGGATGAGCCTCTATTAAAGCGCAGAAATGAGTCTCAAATCCAGTTGATAATTTATTGTTCTAGCGCATATTTAGGTCCCTAACTGTTTAAATGGGTAAGTAAAGAACTAAATAGGTGCTAGGAGTTTAAATGCTTTATTGGATTTGGACCTGACCCCTTTGAGTTTTGATGTGAAACTCAACAATGTTAAGTAATTTACATTGGTCTATTTTTTCTTTTTTCCTGGATTTGTCCTAGCTGTGCACGATGATGTGAATAGCTCAGAGGCATTTTACAAACTAGCATGGTAAGGAAGAAGTGCCCCTGTACCAACAACGTTACATCCTAGTTTCAATCCAAACAACTTGATGCCATAATTCTAAAGGGAACTGGATGGCTGTTTAACGCAAGAGTGGCAAGGCTAGAAGTGAGTTATACAACGTAAGAACAGAACAAGCATTCATCTAAGTCTGTATTCCATCTTTGATGTCTGCTGGCAGCAGATGTTTAGAGAAAAAGCAAAAGATCAGTACAAGCATAAAATGACACTTTCATGAGTAGAATTTTCTCTCGACACCTGCAAATCAGAACTATCAAATTCTGCAAAGGCTTATCTTTCATTATTTGTGACTTAATCTGGTTGGAAATTTGGGTTTTTTTTCCCAAAGCAATTTTTTTTAGCAAAAAATCTCCACTCAGCCATTAAGAAGTAAGAGTTTTCTTTATTTTAGCTTAATCTATGAAATCATCCATTTTTCTTCATTTTTAGCATTTTCTAAATTTTGACAGATGGGAACTATCACCACTTTCTGAGAGTTTTTCTGTTGGAAAGAGGTCAAATCATTGCTTTGCTCTGTTTTCTCTTTTCTTTCTTCATTTTTTCTCTCAGATGGCATGATAAAAGACGTTCATCCATCAAAACCTTCACAATCTAAAATGAAAAATAAACCTCCCAAAATTGAAAATTGTCATCTTTGTTTGCATATGTTTTCTAATTCCGTTTGTAATGATAGTTGGGTTTTTTTATTTCTGAAGGCCAGCTATAGTGAACTTGACTGTGATATACAAGGCAGAACTGACAACAGCTGATGAAGATGCTGAGTGTTAAGGATGTGAAGGGAGCAGCTGAATCCAGCAGACTGCAGGACATGGGGGTTGTTCCCTCCTGGCCACTGCAGCCCAGCCAGGCACGGTCTCAGTGCCAAGGGGGTTCTTCGTCCCAGTCGCAGGGATGTGGCTGCTGCTGCTGTGCCCATGTGCAGGTCCAGCCAGCAGCGGGGCTGAGAGAGGCTCGTGCATGCCCACACACACAGATGTGCACACTAATGCAGCCAGTCATGCAGACTGTCATTGCCTTTAGCAGCACGCGCATGTAACACTATGAAAACTCACATAAAACATAAGTGCAGAGATCCATGTCTTGTTCCTCCCCTCTGGCTGATCAGGATTGAAGTTTGTTGCTGAAAACAAGCTCCACACACACTCTCCAGATTCACAAGTATACCCATGGTGACGGATGCCTTGAATATCAGCACAGTCTCTAATTCCGTGTAACGCCCATGGCCAGACCCTGGGTCCCTTCTCCCTGTATGGAGGTCTCCCTCTGCTCACCAGCTAGACCAGTTTGATGCTTGCCTGCAGACGCATGTGTGTGCTCACATACTCATCTCACAGGCAGTCCCAACATCATAGAATCATAGAATTGTCTAGGTTGGAAGAGAACTTTAAGATCATCAAGTCCAACCATTAACCTAACACTGCCAAGTCCACCACTAAACCATGTTCCTAAGCACCATGTCTACCCGTCTTTTAAATACCTCCAGGGATGGTGATTCAACCACTTCCCTGAACAGCCTGTTCCAATGTTTGATAACCCTTTCTGTGAAGAAATTTTTCCATTTCCTCTTGTCCTATCACAGATCCCTCAGAGATCGTCATGGGCTCTCAGACTGCCTAAAGTCTATGCCCGGACCTTAGGCTCCCTTGCCTAGGACCTTGAGTCTTTCCTGATGCAGGTTTCCTCCTACTCATGAGCTAGGCCAGCTCAACGTTAGCGAATTACACATGCATACCTGAATGAATACCAGTCAATTCAATGCAGGTACGCATGTGTAATCCACTCTGGAAATGCAAACACACCCATGTGGTGAAATAAATGGACTCTGCACACGATTCAATATGAATCAAGCAAAAGTCGTTTATTATAACAATTGATCTTGCTTATATTAGTAAGCTCTATGCATACAGGTGAGCTCATGCGCTCTATCTTTATTCCTGATTGGTTATTCTGTGCGTCACTTGTCCGGTTGAAGTTGTGATTTCTTGCAACTTCTCCTCCTGTTCACATCCTCGGTTTGCAACTTCTCATCCCATTCACATCTTCTTTTGTGCTGATGTTGAAACTTTTTTTCAGGGTGACCTCGCTAACAAAGCCTGCCTTTTATATCTAACATTATGTTTACCACATACCCACATGTCTCTGGTTGCTGGCACCTAGACCTATCGGCACTGGCACTTAGGCTGCAGCAATCACACACAGAATAAAGACTGAATTACACAGATAGGGTTTGGTAGCAAGAAAGGACAGGCTGTAGCAATTAGGTGCAGGGCTCAGTCAGACAAGGACACTGTCCAGTTTACATCTGTCTGACCCCCTTTATTCCCCCCTCTCCTCCATTTTCCCATGTTTGCTCCTCCATGATCTGCCCTGATCTTTTCCTTTCCCTGCGTTTGGTGTTTCCCCTATACACCTCATAACAAGGTTTACATAACCTCACAAGTTCCTCCTGATATCCCAAAATACTCATGATTATCACCTTGACCCCTTATTTCCAGTGACAAAGTTCACTCTGACCCTCTGTAAGGCTGTGCCTGAGTAGATCCTTCAACGTCCCATCAGGCAGCAACCAAATAGTTATGGTCTTTGTTACGGTCTCCAATACCACCTGCTTGTTACTGCCTGTGTGTTTGTGCACTTAATCTTTCAATTTCCTTGCTATCTGTTATTTCTTTTACACAAACACACAAATAGCTTGTAACCAGGTGACTTAATGAATCCTATGCTCTTTCAATCCACTTACCCTTACATAAAGGAACTAAAAATTTGGAATTCTCATGTCCCATATCCATGAGTAAATGTGTTTGAATCAACAGATTCTTCTAAAACAAGTGAAAAATACATTAATTGACTAGTAATGAAGGTTTTACTTGAACTAAGCGCCTGTGTGAGATGATTGTATTTAAATTATTGCCACTGATTACTACAGGGTAATGATCTAGCAGAGCATCACACTAAGTTAATCTGTAGTGTGCTATCACCTCCTATTTTTTTGACAGTTAAAAAACCCCTATATTCAAACTACCTGTTATTGATAAACAATAAAATATTGCAAATATCATGGTGCTCATCAAAGAACTGATGAGCAAAATTCATAGAATCATAGAATCGTTTAGGTTGGAAAAGACCTTTAAGATCATTTAGTCCAACCATTGACCCTACTCTACCGGATCCGCCACTAAACCATGTCTCTAAGCACTACATGTATATGACTTTTAAACACATCTAGGGACGGTGACTCAACCACCTCCCTGGGCAGCCTGTTCCAATGTTTGATAATTCTTTCAGTGAAAAATTTTTTCCTAATATCTAGCCTAAATCTCCCCTGGCACAACTTGAACCTGTTTCCTCTTGTCCTATCACTAGTTACTTGGGAGAAGAGACCAGCTCCCATCTCACTACAACCTCCTTTGAGGTAGTTGTAGAGAGCTATAAGGTCTCCCTTCAGCCTCCTTTTCTCCAGGCTAAACAATCCTAATTCCTTCAGCCGGTCCTCATAAGACATGTTCTCCAGACCCCTCACCAGCTTTGTTGCCCTTCTCTGGACACGCTCCAGCACCTCAACATCCCTCCTATACTGCGGTGCCCAGAACTGAACACAGTACTCAAGCTGCGGCCTCACCAGCGCTGAGTACAGGGGCACGATTACTTCCCTACTCCTGCTGGCCACACTGTTCTTGATACAGGCAAAGATGCTGTTGGCCTTCTTGGCTACCTGGGCCCACTGCTGGTTCATGTTTAGCCAGCTGTCCACCAGGACCCCCAGATCTTTTTCTGCCAGACAGCTTTCCAGCCACTCCTTCTCAAGCCTGTAGCGTTGCCTGGGGTTGTTGTGACCGAAGTGTAGGACCCGGCACTTGGCCTTGTTAAACCTCATGCAATTGGCTTCAGCATACAATTCAGAATGGATAGACTCTGTTCTGCATATGGCCAACAGAAAAATGTCAGCATGTAGGTTTTGTGAACACTGTCTGTGTATCTTCAATCCAAAGGAAAGTGATTCCCTTTGTTGGAAATTCTAATCTCATTTTTTTCTACCCACTGGTAAATGATAAAGAGTAGTATTGAGACAGTAAGAAGATTCCTGATGCAAAAATCAAGGTTTGTAAAAGACAGGTTTTAAAATGCACATCTTCATGAGTAATGCATTCTCAATTTTTCATTTACTTCACTATTAGATATACAAATCCCATAAAAAATTAAAGCTCTCAGATACTGCCAACTAATCCCCTCTCCCTTACTTGATATAATGGAATGAGAATTTAAAATTCAGAGGATTATGAACAAATCCTGATCCCGAGGGTATAAATGCTGTTCCAGTTGACTTCAGTGGAAGATTCACACGTGCATCAAAGGGAAGGATACAGCCTTTATCATTTAAAGATGCCTCTAAACCTCACTTTTTAGTAACAGCTTCTTTCTCTATTTCAAGCACTTTCAATTTTCCAGGAAACTTGAGCATAAACAGGATTTAAATCATTCAGTTGCAACTCTACTTCTCTCTTTCTATCAAAACATAATAGGATTCAAAATAATTACGAGATTTCTCACTAAACTAATGAATTCAAGAAAAGTACAAGCTACAGAAGCTTACCTGTCTACACCAGTGCTTTTTATCAATGAAGAGCAGCTCAGTGTTAGCTGGATTAAAGCAGAGATTACTTCCAAACATGCAAGGCTCAATTTTAGTCAGATCACTCAAGAGTAAAGAGAATGTCCCACTAATGTTTGACAAAACTGACAAGTGCTAAAAGTCAATCAGAAATGAGTGAAAGCCCATACCACTTTGTCTCTTCAATGACTTGTTGAATTGTTGGTATCATGCGTAGCCACACACATACACACAAAGGTTTTCACACTAGACTGAAGTTTGACAGAGAGACCGAAATGAGATAGAATTAACAAGTGATTTAAAAAGACCCAAAATGAGATTTTGGTCTCTAACATCTGGAATTCACTTCACCTTTCCTTTCAGTCTCATGCAGGGGTGGGACTTTGTATCTAAATTTAGGTGTCTACAGTGCAGTTGTATATATGTATACAGAGTGTCTCAATTCCCATGATAGTCTCTGGAGTCCCATCATGTTTAATACAGCAAACGAACACTTCAGCACTACTCATCTCATCATAAAGTGAACATGAAAGATGTAATTCAGTTTTTCTAAACATAAGTAGCTAGCATCACTTAAGATGTGATACTCATAGTTGATCATAGGAAAACCTCTCTAGACTTCACTGTTTGTATTTTCAGCAGATTAGATCCAGTCACCCACATCTGTGCCTAGGACTATTTAAAATGCCCTAGGACATGAGACCTGGCTTCCAGCTTCCATTTCACAGGAGCATGGTTCTCTGGTAAGTCTATGCACAAGGATGTCTCAAATATTCTCAGGTGTCTTACATAGTACTAAGCTTCTACATCTAGGCAACAAATTATGCACTGTATCTCCATGGAGTGTGCTGGAGTTGAAATAACTAACTCGAATGAAGACAATACAGACATCAACATTAACGTGTCTGAATCTCATCCTGAATGTAATTTTAAATGCCAAGTTCATCTGTGTAATCACAGATGCCTAGTATGATTTAACACTGTATAGGATATCCTGGTCTCACCTGCCAGTTCTCAAGGGCATGGATGTTCTCAGGCCACGTCCGTGGTATCTGGGGCATCTCCAGTGACAATGCATGCCCTACGTGTTTGAGTGAAAGCTGGTCATCCACACTC
>VFFE01007644.1:465432-546059 GCA_008921705.1 Burhinus oedicnemus | reverse complement strand
CCTCTAAACCTCACTTTTTAGTAACAGCTTCTTTCTCTATTTCAAGCACTTTCAATTTTCCAGGAAACTTGAGCATAAACAGGATTTAAATCATTCAGTTGCAACTCTACTTCTCTCTTTCTATCAAAACATAATAGGATTCAAAATAATTACGAGATTTCTCACTAAACTAATGAATTCAAGAAAAGTACAAGCTACAGAAGCTTACCTGTCTACACCAGTGCTTTTTATCAATGAAGAGCAGCTCAGTGTTAGCTGGATTAAAGCAGAGATTACTTCCAAACATGCAAGGCTCAATTTTAGTCAGATCACTCAAGAGTAAAGAGAATGTCCCACTAATGTTTGACAAAACTGACAAGTGCTAAAAGTCAATCATAAATGAGTGAAAGCCCATACCACTTTGTCTCTTCAATGTCTTGTTGAATTGTTGGTATCATGCGTAGCCACACACATACACACAAAGGTTTTCACACTAGACTGAAGTTTGACAGAGAGACCGAAATGAGATAGAATTAACAAGTGATTTAAAAAGACCCAAAATGAGATTTTGGTCTCTAACATCTGGAATTCACTTCACCTTTCCTTTCAGTCTCATGCAGGGGTGGGACTTTGTATCTAAATTTAGGTGTCTACAGTGCAGTTGTATATATGTATACAGAGTGTCTCAATTCCCATGATAGTCTCTGGAGTCCCATCATGTTTAATACAGCAAACGAACACTTCAGCACTACTCATCTCATCATAAAGTGAACATGAAAGATGTAATTCAGTTTTTCTAAACATAAGTAGCTAGCATCACTTAAGATGTTGTCCTGGTTCCGGCGGGAATAGGGTTAATTTTCTGGCCCGGGACACAGGTATTCCATACCACGTGACGCCATGCCCAGTCCATAAAAGGGAGCTGGCCGGGAGGGGGAGGCAGGCGCGGTTCGGGAGCGGGCTGGGGCTGCGCGGTCCGGTCGGTGAGCGTCGGTACAGTAACCCTGTGTGTGCATCCCTCCGTCACTGTTGTTGTTGTTCTCCTCTTTCCTTTGCTGTTGTGTTAAACTGCCTTTTATCTCAACCCACGAGTTTTGCCTTTTTCTTCCGATTTTCCCCACCGCCCTCGGGGGTTGAGCAGGCAACTGCGTGGTTCTCTGTTGCCGGCTGAGGCCAAACCACGACAGATGTGATACTCATAGTTGATCATAGGAAAACCTCTCTAGACTTCACTGTTTGTATTTTCAGCAGATTAGATCCAGTCACCCACATCTGTGCCTAGGACTATTTAAAATGCCCTAGGACATGAGACCTGGCTTCCAGCTTCCATTTCACAGGAGCATGGTTCTCTGGTAAGTCTATGCACAAGGATGTCTCAAATATTCTCAGGTGTCTTACATAGTACTAAGCTTCTACATCTAGGCAACAAATTATGCACTGTATCTCCATGGAGTGTGCTGGAGTTGAAATAACTAACTCGAATGAAGACAATACAGACATCAACATTAACGTGTCTGAATCTCATCCTGAATGTAATTTTAAATGCCAAGTTCATCTGTGTAATCACAGATGCCTAGTATGATTTAACACTGTATAGGATATCCTGGTCTCACCTGCCAGTTCTCAAGGGCATGGATGTTCTCAGGCCACGTCCGTGGTATCTGGGGCATCTCCAGTGACAATGCATGCCCTACGTGTTTGAGTGAAAGCTGGTCATCCACACTCTATCTACAGTCAAAGGTGGACAACTATCTTATCTTAGATTTCTGTTTTAGGAAAAGACAAATTGCTCTCTAGAAGTGTTCATGGCCTTCCCTTAATCACACAGAAAGCCTGGACAACTGACTTAGTAGCTTTTAGATGGCTAGCAAGCAGTTTGTGAACCTAAATGTAGACCTCTAGCACCATTCCAGACATCCTACATAGTCTGAGATTTGCACAGAGCTGGCAAGAATGGACCTGTGAGATATGGACTCCCTTCTTGCAGTGGCATCTGTAGGCCAGGTGTGATATCCCTGGGGTGTCCAAAATGACATTCAGTGTATATGTTTATTCAGCTGAATAAATCCACTGATACTAAGTTAAGTATGATACTGAACAGATCTCAAAAGCATTCCAGTTTTGGTTTAATTTTTTATTACAAACAAAAAAGCAGGCTGCTCTGCTCACCAAACCGGAGCATCTGTGAGACAACAACTTCCAAATTTTTAAGTATCTTAAAAATACTGAGTTAGAAATTGAGTAAAGCGCATACAGTTAATGAAAGTTTCATATTAAAGAGATAATTAACATTTTAGCAATTTTTTCAGCATTCTAGAAGACAGTCACTTACTTTCATCTTATTGCTGCTGAAAATTATAGCCTCTTTTTTACTATGTTGAATAGCAACTTATAAATGATATAATGCCACTCACTTCCAAATATACTGTATACATATTTCTTAATATAATATATAATTGCTACAAAACATATCTCACTGTTATTGAAGTACCAAAAATTGGTAGCATGAGTCAGGAAGAGCAACACTCCCATACACAATGTAGTATTTGTCAACTAATGACAACGTAACTATTATGATGCACTAAGTGGAATTAATGAGTGAAACCTAACGCTTCATAGAATTCCATGCATAACTTTACTTTGCATGGGTCATTAGTATTCATAGTTAAACTGTGTCCTTTAATGTGTATTAATAATGTTCCCTGGGACCACACAAAAGATAATTCATAAATATGCCGTCAAGGAGTAAGACACTGTAATTAAATCATAGTAATTAACACGGATATCAGATTACTTGAAATAACTGATCTGGATAACTCACATTCTGAGATTTACAGATGGACATGTTTAAGGGTAATTCAGTTCCTGCTGCACAAGTAGGTCACCTTTATTTCACTTTCTATCTAGTTACCTTGTTTATGAAGTAAATTGAATTAATTAAGGATCTACATGAAATTTTAAAATGGGATAATACATGTTTTGATTTCTGTCACGCTGTGTAGCATAGGAGAGGAACAGACAATCCCAGAGCTGGACTTAGCACCCATAGGCAAAACACTTTCTCAGCTGTGCAGTGTGGGAGATGAATTGGTACTGCAGCTGGGTTTTCTGCTCCTCTAGGCTCAGGTTTGTGTAAAGAAGGGGAAAAAAGGGGAAGGGAAGAAGAGGCAGCACTCAGGACAACATTCCACCTGCTGCCATCATCCAAACACCCACTGCCCCATTGAGTCCCACAGTCTGGAAGAGAGAGAGCAAAGGACACCCAGCCTTGTTCTGTAACAGCTTTAGGGAGGAAAACAGTAACTTGGAGCTCCCAGGCAAGATCACAGACAAAACATTAATGAAAAATTTGATTCCAACCTTTACTGTCTCCTCCAGGCTTCTTCTTTACTATTGTCACTTCCTTGGTCTCCTTCCCCTACTTTCTTCCCTTGACATATTATCACCCCTCCTGTACCCTACGTATGATCCTCTGCCTCTCAGAATTCACGATCTTCTCAGAAGAATCCTTGTCTTCCTACTCTTTGGAAAAAACCCAGCAGCGTTCACTGGCTGCCACTGTACTGCTAAATAAAGCGTTCTCCATTCCTGAAGGCAAGTGGTATGGCAGATATGGCGAATCATACACTTAAACTCTCTCTTGCCTCAGTATGCCGTGGTTGTGTCTGAATTGCCTGTTGGAGGAAGAGTTTTGGCATGGACTGTCCCCTGAGATGTACTCCAGCTTTTTCTGGGAGCGGGCCCATTGGCATGGGACAAACCATACCAAGGGTGTTTAAATAATTCATCGGTATGGAGAGCAAGAGATCAGCACTCCAATGCATGGTTTAGCCCTGTTTTATTTACTAGTGCAGACATAGCTAAAGACTTTACAACAAAATATTATCAGAAGTCTATAAATGATAGCATAGAAATATTTGCTAATTTTCTCTTTCATACAAAAGATAGGTATATTCAATGAGCTATTGGGATTATTATCTCCAGTCCGAGCAGTATTTTATTTTGCCCTATTTATTTTCCTTTTTAACTATTTTGGTTAATAATTTCTTTTTTATCTATCTAAGCCTGGATACTGACAAGAATACAAAGAAGATTCTCTGGTATCCAAGAGGATTTTACAAAAACTCATTGCAGTGTTCATTCTTGTGATTTCTACAAGTTGTTTAACCTTTAATACAAGAATGCTTATATCACAAGCTCTGTTAATAACTCCCTGTGTCTGTCACCTTGCTAAAATGGCTGGTAACACAGCTGTTTTAGTAAAGGCAAATATAAGAAATATCCAGTACCTGTGTTACCAGTGAGGGTGGAAAAGTTTAGCTTATAGGATGCAACTAAAATTCTGAGTATCAAAAATATTTGGTTAGCTCTTTAATAACTGTTTATTAAATAATTGTCATTTTTCTTAACCCAACACTGAAAAATGCTAATTTAAAAATTATTGATAGGAAAATAATAAAGCCCAGAATCTGAGAAAGTGACATTCCGTTCATGAACAATTCACAGAGAGGTAGAAAGGAAATATAATCTAATACATTATTCATAGCAGTAATTTTAATACAGTAAGACAGCTGATAAGCATCTTAGGTGTCAAAACTGCTTGACTAATTTGCTTCTCTTTGTATATGAAACATTTTTCTATCTGAAAATAGTTTGAGTATATTTGTAAAATAACTCTTCATCCAATATATATTCGAATCAGTGCTTTATGCTATATATGTATATATATAAAAGACCCTAGTATATAGGCAAAGAGGAAAAACTGAGGTCAGGGAATGAGGGGAGAGAGCAATAGGAGACAATGCTGCTAACATCTAATTTTAGATTTCAGAACAATTATAATCTGATTTAAAGTAGCTCCTTAATATTTCAACAGTATATCTTCTACGCTCCATAAGCACTAGGATTTGTTGCTGACACAAATAGGGATTTACCCAGAAGTGACCATAGGGACAAAGTTTAGATGAACACCATTCAGCAGAAGGAGAATGACTATGGTGCACCCTACAGTGACTGCACAAGGGAGCAGGAAGAACATTCCCACATGCTTCCTTGCTCCCTTGCACAGTTTCTTTTGTATTTCATCTATCTTGTTTGGTGGACTTGATACTAATTGTGGCCCAGTACTTACCATGTCCAAGCACCAGCTTATTCTCATTTGTATCTACAAGCAGAGTGATTCTAAAGTGACATTTTTTATTATCTGTAGCTTGAGTGCCTAAATGACATAGCTAATCTCACATCTTTCCTACGAAGGCAATAGAGAAATGAGATCCTTTAGAGGGCAATTCTGAGTACTAAATTAATTCTTTTTCTGTATTACTTTCCTGTCTACAACCCATACAGGACGCCAAGGATCCTGTCTTTAAATTGGGCACCTTAGAGTAATGGGAATATATGCAAATACCACATTTCTCTCCCCATTCCTTATATTTATCAGCTGACATTTCTCCTATATTATTTATTTTCACTTTATAACAACAGGAAGTCATTGCTGATAAAAATAAGAAGAGCATTTTTTATATTTGGAACATCTCACTAAAAACCTCTCCTGAAACCTGTGACTGTCTTCTGTGTGTTTGGTCCAGGACTTAATACTCTTCTGAAGTTTCTCTGAGAAACTGATGGGAACAGAAACTACAACACAATCCATTTCCCTTTCAGAGGCATGTTTGGAAACCCTGAAGGAGGAAAAATATTATCATTTAACTGGAGATGATCTGATCTGCGCCAGCTGAATCCCTGCCACTGACCTCTCCTCCTGTATTCAAGTATTTTTAAACAGAACTGAGGCCAAACTCATCTCTACAAGTAACATATCTCAAAATCCTATTTTTAACTCTCTCCCAGGGAAGATCAAGACTGAAGTAACTTTTGCCAGGCTAATGCAAACTCCAACCCATCTGAATTTCCTTCTGTGTTGATGTAAGAGTTTGAACAAAGCTCTTCAGAAGAAGCTAACTGGACTTTATTAGCTTTATATGCTGTTTCAAGAAATTCTTCAGGAAAAGGAAGTCAACAACCAAAGTTTAGCATTTTTTGCTCCGTGGCAAGATAGACCACGAACTGTGTCAGACAATCGGAACATATCTCTTACCTGTGTACTTACAAGAACAGTGTCTTCAGTAATTTGCTCACATAAATGTATATGCTAGGAAATACAGGCTTGGAAACTGAAAAGATTAGTGTTGAATTACTTTTGTATTATGCAAATATTCAAATTGCCAAATGACTGTGACACAGGGCAAATGGCAACACCATACTCCTGTTATCAAGACAAATGTTCCTACTACAAAGACCGAGTTAAGTATCAAACCTGCCACTATTTAAAATGCCACTGAAATTAACTGAGTTATACACCTGTGAACTGGATCAGGGACAGCTTCCAGTAATGATTTTCTAATGATACATCTCCAGATGGTTTATCATATATAGGGTTTTCTGCTTGGGGGCCTTAAAACACAAAATAGGCATATGGGGTGGGTTTGAAACTAAATGGATCTGTTCCAAATGTAAATCTTCCTTAAGATGCCTAGCAGAAAAAAAACTCTCTATAGGCACCTTTTGGAAAATTATATATAGATGTTTGTCTCACAGAGTGAGTGTGTCCTTGAGACACCCAGAGAATTACATTTGCAGTTTCTGCTGCAGTAATGTAAATTTGTCTTATTACCACTTGTTGAATATTAGCTGCATATCCTTACAAGCATTTCTCTAGCTCAATTACCATATGAATTACCATGAAATAAGAGTTTTTCAATGACAACAGCATGACACTGTGCGCATATATTATTTTCACTCTTTCCCCTTCCCCCGTAGCACTTCAGAATATACTTGGGGCTTATTTAGACCTTAAAATGAAACATGCTAATTATGGCAACAATTACAGCAAATTTACATAATTACAATGCTGACCTGCTATGGCATGCAACCAAAATAGTTAGTGACATACTGCAAAACCTCCTTGAGAAGTACTACCCAGGCTTATTACCAAAGAAAATATTTGGTTGCAATGGAAGGCAGGTCAGATGTTGTCAGGGGTATAGCGGGAGGTAAAGAAAATGAAAGAAGGGACTGTGGAATCAGCATTTAAAAGACACAGCATGAATCAGATTCTTACAGATCTCCTCACTGAGTGGTTTTGTGCATTTTTGACACTGCGCACGGCTGCAGCTGTGTTTTGCTGTGTGTGAATTATACATTGCACTGCAGGGAGGTGTAAAGGGGAGGGGCAGGTTTCACAGCCCTCCATTGATTATGCTCCTTATTTTGTGCCCTTTAGATCTCCGGGGGAAGTTCTGCTATGTTCCCCCATTTTGCACGATAAATTAGTTCCAGGTAGTAACGTGTCTCGTGCATAATCCTAGGAAGGTGCGTGGCTGCCAGCTGCCCATTGCACAGCACCTCGGAAGCGCTAGGGTGCCAGCCCAGTCCTGGATGGAAGGATTTTTCACCTTGCCAGGAATGTGTAATTCTCATCGACAGTAAAAGCATCAAATACATCTGTTACAGAGTGGAAACTTACGTTTATCTGACATCTGTCCAAAGGACATCAGAAAATGCTGTTTGCTACACATTAAGACTGGTAATCACAAGATCCCATCCAGTAATGATTTATTTTCATTTACTGACCATACTTCATTAACAAAAATGTTAAAAAACCTCATGTTACTGTAGCGTAAATACAGCAGATGGCTTGTCAGGTCTGCACTCAATTCTCAAGACGTGGCTGTGTTAACATGGATAAAAGGCTAAGTTCTTCGCCATTAGATTTCCTTGCTCCTATCCAAAGAGGCAGACTGCCTTGCACAGACAACAAATTAAAGTTAGAAACACTTGAGCATTCCAGTTCCTGAAGGACACTGCTGCTTGCAGCAGTGCTTTTGAAATGCAGGTCCACAGATTCCTGAGATTTTAAAGGACCACTTCTAAAGCTGAGGTGAAAAGTCACCAGTTCAGAAAAGCCTGTTGACAGAAGGCTCAAGTTTGGTCTAGAAGGCTCTGCAGTGCTGCCAGGAAAACAACGGGGGTCTGGAAAGAACCGGACACCACTGGTTTCCAGTCCAGTCCCAGAGCCTAGACCATCTCTTACCTTATCCCTGGACTCAGCATCAGACCCTTAATTTTCATTTTCATTTCCAGGATTTTACAGCCACTGGTATACTCAGTAAGAATTTGACAAAATGGCTTTTTTTCCCTTAACATACTAGCATAAGGAGGGTACAATCATCTCCTTTACAATCCACCTCCAATAGATCAATCAGAGGTAGGTTCTGGCACCCACAGAGACTGTTCTGGCACCCACAGCACCGAACTTTCATATCACCAACCTCACAGCATCCTCCCTTTTAAGTTCTTCTCCAGTTTCCTTCCAACATCATCGTATGCATGTACACACTTGCTCCTGAAATTAGGAAAGCTTAGGTGTATTTGTCACTTTTTGCTTCTTGTTTTGTCTTTATCACAGGGCATATTGGGTCAACGGGTACCTTTATATGAAGTTTTCAGGTGAAATAATTTTTCTCTTAACATGAGGGAATTAGAATACTCCAGATTTTGCCACATTCTTACTTAGGAGCCAGGATCCCAGGCCAAAATGCTTGACTCAAATTCTTTTTCTTCTGAAAATGAATTTTTCAGCCCCTGACATCTGATGAAAACTTCATATTTTCAGCTTGCCATTCTGAAGCAAGATGAAAATAATTTCACAATTTCAAAATTTCTAGCAAAATAGATATTCTGTTTTCAGCACAGTTCCAGTTTGAACCTGATCTTCCCACTGCTGACAACAGATTTTCAGTTGTGTCAGCCTCTCAAGTAATAATTCAGTCACAGTTTGTAAACTGGAATCTTTGTCTGAAGGGTGAAGTGATGGGAGATGTTGTGAGCATATTGAAGAGGCATGTGCTCTAAAGTCAGAGGGCTGCACGCTGCAAGCTCTGAGGAAAAAATTGGTCAACTGTTGCATGATGTATACTATAAAAACACATTGATATGTCTAAAATTTTTACAAATTGCTTATAAATTGAACTTTTAGATAAACTATGATATAAATCATTACCAAACACATCATTTCATCACGTAGAAAACAATAATATTACAGACAGAAACTCCATGACTTCCTGTAGGAAGGCAACAGCTGAGAGCAAATCATTTAAAAGAAAGATTGCCTTTTTATTTGAGTGTTTCTAGAGATAAAAAGGTACAAGAAACAGTGCAAAATATATGTGATGGGTGTTCTATATCTTTTTCCTGTTGAAGTCAATGGTGAAGATTTCCACGAATTTTCATAGCATATGTACTCAGGTTCCCCAGGAAAAGAGTCTCTAACCATAAATTTTAATGTCATTTCAAAATTTCAAGCATCATTATATTTTCAGACCTTTAGTCTATGTGCAAGATCTGGAAATATCACTGCCTATTAGCACAGTTCCGGTTTCAGTGAAAGAATTACCCTTCTGAATATAATTTGCTTCTGCTAGCAAAGAAAACAAGACAAAATAAAAAAATCTCATTGGCAGTAGCTTTAAAAGAAATGGTAATTTATTTTTTTCTGCACAAGAATGCTGGTACAATACTTCAGTGTTTTCTTTATATTTTTCAAGCAAAAAATCTCCTGAAAACTTTCCCTGAAAATATTGGAAAAAAGTGATTAATTTGTTAAAATCCATCAGTGTATAATACTCACTATTTCGAAGAAAGCAGCACAAAATAGTAGCATCCTGATGGTGATATTAATTGTATGATGATAACCATTTACATTCCAAGATGAAAGAAATCCTAGTCCAAAGAACACAAGAATAGAAGCACTTAGTAAGCCCTTAAGATCATAATTAAAAACTCTGTTTTAAAATCTGAGTATCCCAAGCCTTCTCTCGCTTACTTTAATTTATTCTTTTTTCCTCTTTGCTTTCTGCTACCGACTAAGATGAATTCATTTACAGACTTCAGACCTATGTCTTGAGATGCTGAATTCCTATCATTCTTTGCACTCACTGGGAGATGTGGACACCTGAAGTCACTCATGAACTATCTGTTACAGCAGAAAAACTGACATGAATTTAATAAAAACCTAACTTTGAGATTTCTAATGGATCCTGGAGAAGAAGCCTGTGATGGATCACCACACCGTTCTAAGAAGACACATATAAACAGTAAGAAGGGGAGGATGCTGACTCCCTGTTTAGGTGGGGTCACCACTACATTCCAGAAGACAGACTCTGCTTTTTCTACATGTATGTCCTTGGCAACACATCAATGTACCCTTGTATAATGTATCCAAATCGATGTCCAGATATGAGAACAGAAAAAATGAATTAGCTTTTGTTTCTTATGCAGAGAGGCAGCTACAGCTGAAAAAGTCATTAATCCAAAATTAAATGCAACTGAGTAAATAACATACCTATTCTTTCTTCTTCCAAGGAAAGAATGCTTCCTATAATAACCTGTGTCTCTGAGATAAATGAATGCATTGAAGCTCTTAACTACTCTTTGATGGACTACAAATGGACACAATGCAGGACAACATTTGAACAGTAATGATTTGTCCTTTTTTCTTCAAGTGTAAGCTGATTGCAAAGGCTTCAGGACCATAGATTAAATAGCTAAAGGGGTCATGAATCTTAATAACTTCTAAATCAGAGAGATCTGCAACTTACATGCTCTGACTGGAATGTGTATGGAATGTATAAATATTAATAGGTCTGGCAAGGACTCAGCAGACGAGCTGTCTAAAATTTCACAGTGGGAAGACTGGAGATTGAGGCTGCTGTGTACAGATCAGCTGAGAAGCTCCTACCTGAAAATGAACTGTCAGCATGTGTTTAAATACCGTTTTCCTGAAGTGATATTCAACATTCTGAGCTGCCCTTGTACATAGGCACTGTATGCATCAGTGTCTAATGCCACAGGGTTATTTAATATGATGAACATGCACACTAGGCTGAGTGCCAGTGCTGGGGAAAGGAAGAATATTATGTGCCACGTGTCTGAAGCTTGCTCTGATGATTATTCTGCTAAGACAACTTGCTTGTAGGAACCATCACGAAATTCATCGCTGTGACTGCATTAGAACAGAAAAACAAAAATTTAAGATATAGTTCAAAAAAGTTAGGATTTCAAAAGTAAATGGCAGAAATAAAAATGTTCACCTGCCCTTAGCTTTGGCTGGTCTTATGTATGCACTTATGGACAATAATTGCAAAGATGTATTCATGTCTTAATTCTCATGACACAGATTGAAACTGGGGCCTTTCTTGGCATAAAGCAAAATATTTCTTTGAGATTTTCCCACTTCCATACAACACAGATTTCATCTTTGTGATTAAAATTACTTTATTTCTACCGAAATTATTTTCTGCTTCATTGCTCTACATTCCTATGTACAAGTCTGCATGAAAGTCACAAAAGTTGTACATGAGAATGAGGGCAGGGTCCATAAAATATAGAGAGCAGGGATAGGATTCTGAACCACACTAGGATCAATAAGATATGTCATGTTATTTGGTTTTTTTTCAATTTTTCGTGTTTTTTACTTTGAAGTGTGTGGAATATATTGAGTCTCCAGGTCTTCCCAACTGTTACTAGAACACAAGAAACTTAAACCAAGACCACTGCAAACACAAGTGATTCCCTTAATTTCTCAGTTCTTGCTCCCATTTATCCCCTTCCCTTACCTTTTTATTTCAAAGACCCCCTCAGGTCCCCTCATGATAATGATTCTATCATCACTATCGGCTGCAATGGTAAGAGTTGCTCTCACAACCTTCCTCCTGCTATCCATAACCACCTGCTCCCAGTTTCCAGGTGGTCTCACAGCATCTGTCCTTGTCCCCTCCATGTGCCCTGTGTACCTCCTACATTCTTCTCTTTCCCAGGGACTCTCATGAACCCATGCCCTGTATGGAGTAAGGACACAATATTCCCACCAATCCTGTGAAATCAAATTTCTGTATAAAAAGCATCAGCTATAATTAGTGAAGGATATTAATTCAACTAATCAAATGAGAACAATTAATATCTTTTGAGCCTTTTCCCCATTAGAAAACAAACCAGCAAAAGCTGATGTATTTCTCCAAAATGTTGTTATTTTTCTCAATACATCTTCTACTGACTGAAAAATTCCGTAATGAGTTTCCGTCTGACTAGTTTTAACTGTATTTTTCTATCAGCATTACTTTCTGTCAACAACCTTACAACTAAAAGGAGGGAATCCTTCTATTTACTCCATTCCCAGTAGGACACAGTGGTAAACAAGGGTTATCCATGATCCAAAGAGTAACAGTGGCATAACATGGGCAAATAGTGTTGTGCCTCACTAAATGCAGATTACAGCACTTTAACCATGTATCTCCAATCAAACGCTTTGCATCAGGGCTCTTTTGATCTTCAGGCTGTTTGTAGCACTATTAAAATAAAAGACTAGTACTGATCATTCAGTAATCTGAAGGTACTCATATCAATTCTCTAGACAAGTGCCACCTCATAAATACCTCATAAAGCAGTTTTTTCTGTTTGATTAAGCATAATAAAACAAACCTTTGTGAGGATTTCCTCTTTTAAAGTGAAGAGATGGCATTTTCATTTTCAAATTTATGAAAAGAAAATAGGACACACTCTAGATAAGCAAGCAAACAGCTGAACTGCTAGTCATCTCACTGACTCTTTTCTCAGGAGATGGGAAAAACAAAAATTTGACTTTTCTCCATAAGTTCACATGCTATCACATTTTGCTTTGTGTTGAGAGAACTTTTCATAAAATGCCATCATTTCTTTACGCTGGCAGATGATCCTGGGAGGTAACATTGAAACAGCTTTATGATCAAACCCAAGAATTGGAGCAGCCATTATTTGCACTGTGTGTTGACGTGGCTGTGCTACAGCACATAGTTCTCAAAGGAAGGAAGCTCCTACGGGTTCTGCTATTCTCCTCGCTATTGCTCCTTAGTTCTTCAGTCTTGCCTTTTGTCATCAGCTTTTCACATTTATTTCTCATTACCTCCAGCTTTCCAAGCCTCCACCTTACTCCTTTCTGTTTCCTGGATGCTTCTCAATTCATACTCCATTCTGGTGGGGTGTTTTTTCATGCCATCAATTTCTTGTCTCTGTTCACAGGTAGAGAACAAAAGTGGCACCTACTTTCACTGTTGCCAAATTGCCTCTGGCCTCTGTCCAACTAGGAATAATGACATTTCCATTGTGGCCAGTCTCTCTGAGGTTACAAATAGGTAAAGGAAAAAGGGCAGCCTGTGATTTTAAACTTAATCTTCAAAAATTTAGACAAAATAGTCAGAAACTACGGTGAGTTACTGAATGAAGGCAGAAGTCCTTCAGACATGAAGAAGTCAAGGGTAAATTACGTCAGAAAAGTGCTAAATTCAAAAGTTTCCAAAAGAAATCGATTGTCTTTCAAGCCATGGTAAGAATCTACACAAAGACAGCAAACAGGGATGCTCCACTAATGAAAAAATAAACAAGAACCCCACAGGGAGTCTTGTAAGAGCTCTGAAAGACTTTTTATTCTGAATGTGCAAAATATGAGATGAGGTACGGTGGCGTTGTAGAAGAGGGTGAGTCACCACTTCAGTCTAGTAGCATTATGTTTCAAAAAGCACAAAGGAAAATTCTCACTCCCAAGAAGTCACAGACAGTGAACACAAGTAGTTAGTCTAGATGCTCTTACTGTTAGAGCTGATCCTAGTTTCTATGACCAGAAGTGTTATGATTATATTCTTTTCATTATTCTGTTATTTTTACTTCCAAAAAATTTTTATGACCCAGATCTTGTTTTGCAAATACTTTTGTTTTCTTTATCTCTTGTTTATTAAGTCCTTGATCTAATTCTTGAGAAGTTTTAGCATTACATGTTATTTTTCCCAGCTATTGAGAAATAAGATCTGTTAACAGACAAGTGAATGCATTTTAAACTAACTCAGAAAGTTATATGCAAATGCCACTATGCCAAGGGTTGTTTGTTCTTGGTTATTTTGTGGGTTTTTGTGTTTTTTTAAAGGTGTAAAAATTCATACTTAAATTGAAATTTTGAAATATCTTTATTGAACCCTGTAACTGGTATTTATTTGTGTAGATAAGGAATTTGTTCTTCTGTATGCATTATTATAAGGTTATTTTTAAACATCTTCTTACACCAACATGTGAAGCACTTTCCCCTCAAAAATGTTTAATCTTTAGATTGAATAAATTTAATGAATTAAGAATGCATGGATGACTTGGTGAAATAAAGTTCAAAGAATGGTCAAATCCATCAAGAAACAATACAATTGTGTTTCCATTTTAAAAGTGTTTATATTTTTTTTCAGTGTCTGTGAGGATAAATTATGTCATTTGCAATCCTCTATGATTAAAAGACATAGGCTATTGTGACAAAGTCTTCACAGTAGAATATACACAAGAATAAATGAATAAACAATGTCATAAATATTGACATAAATATTATTGTCATAATAAGTATTCCAATTTCCATTGTTAAAACAAATATTTTTTTTTTAAACTTCTCTTTTAGCATTATGTGAGAGTTCTACTTAACAAGTTTTTCCTCAGCTTTTAACAATTTCCTCAAGATAACTGTGGGTAATCTGTTAGTACTGGTCCAAAGCTTTCCTTTACCCTTTTGCAGCACAGAAAAAGAAGGGATCACTGTCTCCAGTGACGTGGCCAGTGATATCCATGGTGGGTGTTCTCATTACTAATTCTTTTGGTTTTTGACTAGCGATTGTTCAGTCCACGTACTGTTCTCTACTTCTGAGAAAAGAGAGCTCCATGGGAAACAGGCATTATCTTCTCCTTGGCAGACTTCAAACATTCCTGCAGGCACAAATTTGTTGTTTCTTTATAATAGGAGTAAAGAAGTAGGAAGAAGAGACACACTGATTATCCCTCAATGTGCTAAATCAGGTAGACTTCGTACCTAAGGACTGACAATATCATTCAACTCCTCACCACCAAATCCTTTAAAAGCTGTTCAATTAAGTATACATCCTCGATTTTTGGCTTGCCACTGGTAGAGCTCACGAGATCAGGTCAACACCATTAATCCATTTTATAAGGGGAAACTCAGTTTTGGAAAACCAGATTTTGAAAGAATGGATTAGCTGCAGGATAGAATTATCAGTGTTCTGAACTGAGGCAGATCACAGGCAAAACATTCATAACTCTCAACTGTTCAGTTATATTTCAGTTTTTGAGTACGTGTGAAGAAACTCTTGTGAATTTGACTACACTTGCAAATACATGGGACACAGCAATGAAAATCTTATGCTGACAGTATCTTTGGTGTTATGACTTCTGTGCCAGTCTAACAGAGAGGTTGGTGAAGCTTCCATGATTCAAGCTTGAAATGCAACAAGAAAAACACTAATTTAAACATCATTCATTGTGAACTTAGATCTCCAGTTCAGATTGGTGCCGGGTCTTAATGATGTATTAAACTAATGCATTTCTTCCTCTCCAAACAATCACCTTTTCAACCTCTTCAATTCTCTAATTAAAATGAAGAGTACCAGTTGTGTACCAATACTTATTTGTACTAGGCACAGTTTCACAGAGGGGTTGCCAGTGGCTGGAAATGAATTTGATTTTTAAGTTCTAGACTTGGCTCAACATCAAAGCGTTCTGTTTGTAAAAGCATGTCTGTTTTCAATGTCTATTCAGATTAGTTTATTTCTACTAATTATTGATTAGCTATCAATATCAGACTTAAGCAGAAACCCATCTATGGAACCATCCTGTCAATAAGGAGAAAAAAATCTTGTTAATAGTGTCCTACTCTTAGAAGACTCAATAATTGACACTGAAAATTGAAGTCAAATGCAAGTATAATATATAATCCAAGTCACAACATAGACATAGGATTTTCTTTTGTTC
Organism: Burhinus oedicnemus; assembly: GCA_008921705.1. Lineage (NCBI taxonomy): Eukaryota > Metazoa > Chordata > Aves > Charadriiformes > Burhinidae > Burhinus > Burhinus oedicnemus. The sequence goes on along the minus strand of VFFE01007644.1, from coordinate 530,198 downwards.
AAGTGAATGTGTAATAATAAAAAGAAACTTATTGTCTCGTAACAAAGAGGGGTTTTGTGTTGTAGCAAGGAAGAGAGCTTCAGAATTAAAGATCCGGTTTTCCATTTGATCCCACAGCTCCTCTGCACAAATATACTTTGTTAATCCCTAGGTTCTGAATGAACCTTTTCCCCAACTACCAGAAATCATTAGTCAGATAAAAATCTTTGCCACCCTCATTTTATCACCTGTAATGACATTTGTTTAAATATAAAATGATGGAATGCAATAGTCTAGTGAAAAGCTGGGCTTGAACTAGCCCAAAGGAAACAGCTGAATTTAATTAGAAATCTTTCTATATGTGGATCTAGGTGGTGGATAAATTTTCTTTAGAAAATACAATGTCATATCAGTACTAAGAAAGAAAGAGAAGTATGGAAGCTTATAATCTATATCCTATTGAGCAACTCATGATGCTTCAGAACTAGAAGCCACTGGAGTATTCAAGCCACTTCACACTAACAATAGCCTGAGTGAAAATAATAGAACACCAGACATTTCTGATACATACTTTAAAGAGGAAAAAGACGATCAATTACTTCCGTTATCTTGTTTATAAAAACAGCTATAGAGAGGCATTACTGTTCTTAAGAGCGAACATAAAGCCTGTACATGTGTACCTCGCCCTCACAGTTGTCCTCACTACCAGGTGCACATGAACTGCAGATGGACGGTTATAATTAAAAGTGACTGCACACAATGCCGGCAAGCAGGCACAGGAATTGGACATCAGAGCCAGGCCTATTCTGCACACCACAGCCATTGCTCTGTGCCCCAAACTCATCGCACATTTCCCCACTGCATTTACTTAGAGTCTAATTCAATACAAGGAGATTAAGTGGCTGTTTTTTTGTATAGGGTATTATTAACTTCGGCACCAAGGAACTGACTGTACTTGTAACAAACACAAATATGTGGGAATAAGATTACTTAGCAGTAGTTGCTGGCAGTGCACAGAATGCCCTGTGCACTGTACAGAGCTTCACTAAGCACTGTTTCCTTTCCTGAAAAGAAATCATAATAGCAAGAAAAACTGAATAAATATTAAGAATCACAACTGTTTCCAGAAAGAACTCTGCCAAGTTTGTGCCAGGCTTGCATTTGTCAATGTTCAGCAGTTTCTGGACAAGCATCTGTTTATTAATGAAAGCATTTGCAAAACTTGTTAAATAAAAAGTATTTATAAGAAATGACAACCTATGGGAAGATTCAAACTGGCTTTGTTTTAATATCTATTTTTTGCAGAGCTCACTGTGGAAGGGACAAAGCTTTTTAGATGAAAAAGAAGAAAGCTGTTTTAAAAAAACTTTCACCAAAAGTGCTGGTTTTCAGCCGATTTCCTTCTTTTGCTTAAAGTTGCCAGGTACAGAAACAATGTAACCTAGGTGACCATATCAGCCATCAAAGTGACAATCTGACATACTACCTGTAGGCTAAAATTTACACTGCTAGGTAATACTAGAAATCGTGATAGTTTACTGCTCTTGACTTTTGTATCTAAAATAATAATAATCTGAATTGTTCTCCAGTCGCAGAACTGAATTTGTAGAGCGGGAGGAAGCACTGCAGAGATGCTAAAGTTCATTCTGAATTTACAATCACTTTTATCATGAAACTTGGGCCAACAGGTGAGTTCCAGAATGTAAGCAAATAGCCTGCAAACGTGAGCATAGTGTGTGTAACAGAGTAAGATACGGAGACTCCTGGACTAAATTAAACCAGGTGGGGGAGGAACCAGAAGGTGTACCCTGATGCAATGATGAGACCAAATAATCTCTGCTGAGGTCTGTGATCAAATAGCATCTCATGGGTACAGAAATACACACTGTTCTGGGCATCAGACTGTCTGCAGGGGTTGTACTCTAAGCAGTCCTTTTTGGGACTGCTACCTCAGGGACCTTTCACAGGGCATTGTGTTTTCTTTGTGATCACGGGAGATTATCACTCTTTGCCATACTTTCCTGGTACCTAGGTTTTCCTCCTTTAACTATTGGCCATGTTTCTGAAGGTATAACTCTTCTTTTGCTTCCTTCCTGGGAGAGAAGAGGGTGTTAATTACCTACATTCCTTCCTGAATCCTTATACTTACCGGATCACCTTTCACTCCCAACTTTTCTCCTCAAAATTTCAGCACATCTTATTTTAGAAAGAGTTAGGAGTTCTTCATAAAATCTATAATCTCATTGCTTTTTGAAAAATCTTCTGGATCAGGTAAGAAGTTTTGCACCATGTGTATGACCATGTAACAGTTCATCGATTGTGTAAGGTTACTTTAAAGGTAATTGCTAATTGTAATGGTAGCAATGTATACACCACACCAACTTTTATCCAATCCTTGATTATCTATAAAATAGCCAACGCTTTTTCTAAGTGATCAGTCATTTAACTCTTCTTGCAGCAAGCCAGTAGTCTGTGCTTTGGTCATGTCTTTTCCAACACAACTCAAGCCTGAGTCATTCTTAACCAAGCTCCACCTGGAACTGAGTAATCACATGGAGACTGGTACTTCTCTATAGGAAAAAAAAAAAAAAATTGTTTGATCAAAGACTAACAATTCTCTGGCTCACAAAATCAATGTTTTCCAACAGTTTTCCACAAACAGATCTTCTTTAAAGCTTAAATTGCACTGAAAGTAAAGGCAGAGAGTTCCCAGGTGAGTCCAGTACACCCATACTTCCTTTTTTTTTTTCTAGATATTCTGACTTAGAGCTCATACAGGTTCATATTTAGAGGAATGAAATATTACCATGAAACGCTACTGTGAAATTGTTTCTCCTGTGAGAAGAGTATTTTATAATAAGATTTATGCTTGCAAATTAGAACAATATTAGAGGATAAGCTTTCAGAGGCATCTTTTGGAGGATATGGACCTTTTGGGTACAGTGAGTCTGTGTGGGGCAGATTAACACAGGTAACATTGTACTTGCTCAAAGCCTCAAGTACAAGTCAAGAAGGCTGCCAGAAGCTGTTTTAGGAATATTCTGATTTATGGCTAAGCTGTGAGCTCCTCTAGTAGTTTATAGACAAGCGTATAGCTCGGACCACTGTTTGTAGCAATGTTTTTTTGCTGAAATTCAAATTACTAGAAATAAAAATTTATTTCTTTACACCAAGTTGCTTAGATATGTGAAGCAAGGAGTGGCTTGGTGCGCACTTTACTATGCTCTGGTGAATGTGATGTTATAAAGGAATACAGTAAATTGTCTTCAATGAATAAATAAAAATCCTCTTTAGAGTCTCTTGGTAAATAATATGTTGAAAATTTAGGTATTAATCATAAGTGATCCAGCTTTGAAATAGTAAGTATTTTCTCTATGAATCTTATTTTGGCCCTCACTGCACTACACAAAACATATAAATACCATTTGAATCAGGCAGAAGAATTTTAAAAATAGGGGGCTAGAGCCTTGGACTCGGCTGATTGAAATGGGCACAGCTCCATTAGAGGCCAAGGAGCTATGCTAATTCATGAAAGCTGAGAATTTGGACCATTATCTTCAAGTAAAGAGTTCATATTGTGGCAAGATGATCAAACAATATGAGATAGAGATTTGATTTGAAGCAGAGAGGTCCTGGATAAAATTCAGAAGTTACGTATTATGTGCTTTAAGTTAGATCTCCTTTGACTGCGTAGCAGCAAGTGATTGACATTAAAGTGATTTTGTGCTTTTCAAGGAGCTACAAGAAAGACCAAGATGATAGCTTCTCTCTCTTTTTCCTTTGAATTTCAACCGAGTGATTTTTCTTTCCCCAGAGGAATGAGTGAACTGTTGTACTAACTGCATTAATTAAATTACCATTGACTCGGTGTTAATGGAAGAGAGTACAGATTGCACGAGGTAGTGCTGAGAGGGAATGATAACCCTCCTTAGCTTCCTCCAGCAAATCAGCCTGTCCAGAACAACCAAAACTACACCGGATCATAATAACAGCATATTATTCCCACTCTGCCCTTGCGTGCATGACTACAGAAAGCATAGCACAGGTACACTGGTGAGTTGCACTGCCGTAGACTCTCTTACACAGCAAAAAGAGATCTCGAAGATCAGTGTAAGCTTTTCTATTTCTACAGATTCCTGATACCCAGTGTCTTTCATGTCATGTTGTTAATATCCATCTCTGCACAACCAGCCTGCTCGCAAACGTTTGCTCCATTCTTTTTAAAGTGGTTTTTTTTTCTACATTCTCCCACCTGGAACTGTTTTTCTCGGGAAGAGGATAGGAGACCTAGCTATAGCTCCTACTCCCTATAGTCATAAGCCTGTATAATACTTGCTCCCCACAACTAGAGAGTAGAGTGCCTGTATCTTGTCTTCCCTTACACCTACATCTGGTTCTTTCACATAGAAAAAAATTATCATCAGACAAAAAGTTTTCTTCCAGTGTGTAAGCAGCCACTGTCCCCTGTATCTTTTCCAGACATTTTGATTTTGACTACTCTGCTCTCCTGAGACAAAAATGATTTTAAGTTACCCTAGTTTAAAGAATCAAACACTGCATAAATATACAGAACTGACATGAATTTTTTTATAACTTGCGATTGCTCTTTGTTCTGCATGTCAAATGTAGCACTTTTTGGAGGGAGAAAGACTGAAGGACATTGCTTGGGTATGAGCACAAGGGCCAGGGTATTTATTTATTTACATACAAGTGGAAAAATGGAACTATCCTAGTCCTGTATTTATGCATTTCAAGGACTAAATCACTTTCATAGAAATTCATAAGTGTTATATCTGATTGCAAATATCTGCATCTCAGTAGATGTGCGATATGGGACCTTACTTTTTAATAAAATATAACACTACTGTTAGGAAATTGTCAGCTTTTATTGAAATATTTTCAGGTTGCTCACATTTTTTTAAGTGTGAGAGATTATGTGGGGTCCTATGAAGCACTGACAGGGCAGAGCTGACTAGGCTGCTTCCATTTACAGAATTGTAGATTTTTTTCAACTGGCAGTTCTGCAGGACAAAGTTTATGAGCATAAGAAAAATGTCTTTTCATAGTAATATCTAAACTTACGGTCATGCTTAGAGACCTGAATATCGACTACTACGACTCATAATGTTAATATCATTAACAGTATAAAGTATATGAGTGACTTGGTTTTATATACATTCCTTTACTTGCTTTTTTCTTCTCCTCCAGCCATGGACTCCCGTGTTTGATCATGCTAACTGCCCATAGTCAAGAGCTGGATGCACATCATTCCTTGGCACTGCTCACCTTTTTCTAGGCATACCAAGAAAGGAACCACAAACTACACCAGAAGGTCTCTAGACCATGCAATGAAAGATCAAGACTGATGGACACACCAACAAAAGTGATGTCAGAGATATGCCTGTTACACACATGAACAGGCTTGTTATAATTCTTGTCTCAGACTGACTGGAACACCCTCTGCAGATCTGTAAACTGACTGTATGATGCTGCGTGTTATCTCCTGGTTCCTGAAGCCAGCACTGGATCACAGACACTCTGAGGAATAACTCGCCATGGAAGATTTCCAGTTCAAGACAAGTCTAGGGAGAGGTCTGGAAAAGGAGGAGGGAGGGATGGACTGTTGCTTAAACTAAGTAAAAATAAAAATAATATCAGTATGTCAGTGAAACATATTCTTTAAACTAGGCTGTTCATAAAAGTATTTATTTCACATAAGTTTTTCCAAGCATACTAAATGTCAAGTGCAATTTTCTGTCTAAGGATTTGTTCTTTAAAAATTGTATACTAGTTACACACAAGCAGCGGTGACATATTTAGTTTCTTTCTTGATCAAGGATCCAATCAATAAAATGCACTTTGAGTGTATGCATTTTTAATCTTAGTCTTTGAATAGTGTCTCTTTTAAAAGATTGATTACAACTATTTTATGCTAAGGAGAATTAAAAACTCTGCATCTTGTTTTTAGCAAGCAAATAAAACATCTAGAGATTTAATTTATGACAAAATAAAAGCAAAAATCATTTAAAAAAAGAAAATGGTCCTGATATTACTGTGATCTCATGTAAAATTTCTTGCTCTGAGTAAATGAGATTACAAGATTTAGCAGAGATGATCTAATGGCTCACTGGTAGTGAGAAGGGCAGGCAGCCTATGCCCCACTCCCTGTCTCATTTTTTCTGTCCTACTCATTCTAGGGTTTACATTTATTTTTATCTTCTTTCTCATGCCAGATCTGGTTCTCATCTGACCCATCTGATGCTCATATTGCAAGACTGTAAACTAAAGACTGATATTAGATCAGAATTTTTATTTCTTCAAGGATTTTGGGAAGAAAAATTTAATATATTTCAAACAAATTTTTGTTTTTTTGTATTTCCACCTGAGTTTGACATCCTTGTTACCACCTCTGGAGTCACAATGGTTGAGCATCCACAAGTAGCTGTTAGTGGATGTAGATATGTAGAGGTCCCAAAGTTAGTTACAGCTAGTAATAGTAATAGCCAAGTAGCTCTTAGTTAACTGCCAAACAATTTTTGCTGTGTACAGGATTAAATCACCTCTGATTAAGCCATCTCTGTAGCAGACCATGAAGGATGTGATTCACTTGTCTTCAGCTTCGGTCATTTGAAAGCTAGGCAAGTCATCTACGCTCCCCCGTCAACTGTGTCAAGACATAAGCTTTTGCAATTCAGCCTGTTCCAAGATAAGTGTTTCTCAGAGGTGCGATGAAACATTCTCCTAATGTGCCCTTTCTTTTTCCATTGTCTGTAGGGAAAATGGTGACTAGCACCCAGGCAGAAAACCTCACATGGAGACTAGAGGTCATACAGCAAGATAAAATAAGAGATGACTTAAATAACGGTACACTTGGAAATTATGTATACAGAGAGAATAATTGGGTCAATCCATTTTAAATTAGTATTTAAAAAACAGAAACAAAAGCAAACATTGAGACCAAAAAATTCCATTTATTCTTTCATGACCTTAATATATTTCTCCTCTTCAACAGAAGAGCTACAACAGCTTAGCATCCCCCATACTTCACTGATCTATTTGCTCAATGCCATAATAAGAAGGGGAAGACAACTGTTGAATCAAAGATATTTTTTGCTGCTCCTAGGAAACTGGAATTTTATTCAAAGCTATGCTCAAAAGCTGGATAATCTTAATGGCTCTATTTAAACAACAATTATTGTGGAAGAATAAAGTCCTCTGCAAATGAATCTGAAATCTGACTGATTATAGAGGATATCTATTGTTAATATCACTTGAATAAATAAACACTCTCCTTTCTGCATAACAACTGAAAAAGAATCAGAGTTCGATATAGATATACGGACTTGTATAGTTTTGTTAAATCCACTACCACTTATGACATAGTTGAAAAAAAAAGATTCAGAAAAATACAGATTTAACAATTTGTTCATTCTAGTAAAATTGCAGTTTAAAATTTCCTTCACCAGCAGACATATTTTGACAGGATATCCTATTTGTTTATCTTTGATATAATCTAAAGAGAATAATTATTCTGTCCCTTTAGGGAAGAAAACAAAGACAGTTGAGAAAGCAAGCAAGATAAATGCAAAAAAAAAGGTAATGAAGAGAAACCAAATGCATTGGTGCCAAATTTTACTTAGTTTTTCATACCTATAGGAATACACACAGATGCAATTTTATCAGCCACTCTCCCGTCTGGCAAACTAGTACATCAGTTTCTGCTTTTTGAAGGTTTTAAGATGGCTGTGATCATAAGTTTATGTTGTTAAAACTAGAATCAGTACTGTTGAAACAAAAGGATGCCAGTTCCAGAGAAAGAGAGCTGAGAGAAGGAATACATGTGAGGTGGCAGGAGGGAAAGGATGAAGGAAGGAGAAAATGGGAATTCATCTCTCGGTTCCACTTTGTTTTTTGCAAAGCCAGGATTGCAGTGTGTTGCTAAGAAGGCCTGCTTTGTTCCGGACAACTTTTTCAAAGGAACCCAAGAGAGAGTAACACATTATTTCATTTGTCAATTAACTGCAATTTCCAGCATCGTGATTTTCATCTATTACCTTCCTTCTCCATTCTTCTCTTGTTTACCCAACATATTTCCAATCCTCTAGATGGTATTAATGCAATTTTTTGTGTTACTTCAGTCCTCTCCCTTTCATACTTTTTCTAATAATGATTAAAAAACCAACCCAGACGATGTTACTGCCCTCTGAGTAGAGTTTTCCTGCTTTAGTTAATGGAGATAAAATAGTAGATAAACAAGTAATAGTTACTGGCAGAACTGTACATAATGCCTCCAAATGGACTCTTGTCTGCAAAGCACCTGTGTGAAACATTCAGAAATGGATTACAAATCACCCAGTGATCTTCTCATTTCGTGTTTATAACATGTCTGGCCAGATTTCCTCAACTGAGTGACAGATTCTGTCTGTTGGCTCTGAAAACACCAGATCAAAACTTAGTTGAATTTTTTCTGAACTCAACAAGCTGTACTTTTATTTTCCCCATCCACCCTCTGTCGTGCTTCCTAGCCCAAATAACATCTAGCAGCATTTGCTAGAAACACCGTTTCTCCTTGACGCATAACAGCTTTCACAGCTACTATCATTATTAGTTTAATTATTTAATTTGAATAATAATAAATAATTATTTATTTAAAATCTAAATAAGTATTATTAATACAGAATTACTACCCTGGCCCAAAACTTACCCCTGAAAAAATACTTTTATCAGAAATGCTAGGAGCTTTAGTGCTGATAAAATGAAATACATGCAGCTTAGATGCAGACAGACCACAACGAACCCTTCTGCTTCCACTCTTTCACCCTATATGAACATTACAGATATTACCCTATGGCTGTTCAGACTCATTCTTTGCCATTTAGAACTTGTCTCCTGAACAAGGGACACTTTCAGCTCACTGTAGGATCTTAATTGGGCAGGCAGGTATGGTGGAGCTCCTCTTTCCTTCATGCTAAAATATATCCATATTTTCCCTACTGCTGTCTAGAACTTGCTGAGTGGGGTTTTCTTCCTAGCCTCTGTAGGTTCTGCATGAAGTATTTTCTTTTTATTATTCTCTCTGGGGATTTTTTTGTCCCCAAGCCCTCTTCCTGGGGACAATTGAAACTGCAAACTACTCTTTTAACTACAGTAAATGTTATAAGATACAAGTTACCTTGTCAAACACTCAGTGATGAAGATTAAATGCTCTCTGATGGTTACATATGGCAGGTCTCATCAGGAAAGGCAGACAAACAGAGAAATCTTCCGACCACAGTTTTCCCTGTAATGGTGTCCCTGTTTGATTATTTAATGGCCTGCTTTTTGTTCCTGGATTTTGTTGATATTTTTGTTCTTCTTGTCTGTAAAGGGCTAGCATTACTGTAGTCAGAAATTAATCAACAGAATGATTTTATACCTGAAAAGCTGATTTATTTGAACTGTGTTTTTACAAACCACAATTTCGATTGGTGATTTATTCAAAAGGAGGAAAAATATTTAAAAAGGTCTTTAATAAGAAACGAACAACCTTTTCAGAATGCAACATCGTATGTCCAAAGCCACCTAATGCCATTCGGCTGGACTTAGGTTTGCAGAGTACCACATTCCCAAAGGTGCCTAAAATGCCTCCAAAGGTGGCCAAAAGATGCCTTTTAGGCATCATGTGATGCCTAAAATCTTGCTTTGTGGCTTGCTGTATGTACAGGCAATGAATTTAGCCTTCAGAGAAGTTTTGACTTCAGAGAAGTCTCTAACTGAGGCAATCTAGACGCTGATAAACATTAAATAGAGTTTTCTGTGAAGGATATTTTGACAAAAGTCACAATGAGTAGGAAATCTTCCTCCTTTTGAGATTCCTAGGAAGTGACCACCTACAGTAATTTTGCCTTGGAGGTTTTGAGAGGAGCAGGGAGAAAGAAGAATCAAGTGTTTTGTTGCCTCAAAGTTAAAATTTCAAGGAGCAAGCTGCCTCATCATATTAAATACAAATTGTACAGAGGAAAGGTACAAGAGAGGAATTTAGTTGTTTTTCTATAATGTGGAAACTCAACAAGGGAGTTTAAGTATTTTCATGATTTCAATTTTACAGCTTCATGTTGGTGTAGGTCAAGAAAGAAACACTGTAGTCTTGAGCAAGAAAAGTGCCCTTACAAGGAAGAAATCCATATAGAAATAAAAACAAAACAGTAGTTCCCCCAAAATAATCCAGTGTGAAAGCAAATCTACAACATTGTGTTGTGAAAATAGATGTTGGTTAGTCCGGTATGATGTAGCATCACTGATTTATTCAAAATTGTGGAGAGGTTCAGATCTCACCTTGCAGATGAGAGCTGTAAGCATTAAACTGGAGAGTCATGATTGCTTTAGCCTGGTCTTTTTCTGAAGTGTCCAGAAGCATGAATTCCGCATCAGCAGGAGATATAGACCGTAACTTGTGGGCATAAGAGTTTGTAACTTGGCAGCTTTATGTGGGCTAGAGGGATCCCAACTCCTGAGCATGTCTATTAACCATGATGTGATTGACCACTATGAACAACCTTCTCAGAGGTGAGAGTGAACCTGTCCTATCTACCCACAATGATGTTGCAGGTGCCCAGCTGCAGGAGAAGACATCAGGCTATAGATCCCAGTTCCCCAGGTTGCATAACCAGCCGTCAATGACATTGTTAAGGAAAACATAGAATTGTAGATGCAGCTTGTCTTTCTGTTTTCCTAACAAACTGGCTTAGATGTCCTTCAGTAAGTTATTGGGCTGCTGTGAATCTCACCCTTACCAAAAACCTGTCCTCAGTGTGACTGAAACACTGGCCACAAAATTCTGACTTTGACTTCTGGGTTGGCTATCCAGCCCCTGTCCGTGTGTTGTTGAGCATCACAGTGTCTAAATGTCACACTAGATCTGGACAACTGTGTTTATTATTTTAACACTTTTCAGGGATTGATTGGCATGTTTTGTTCTACAAGGTCTTTAGTCTAAATATAGGTCCAAATTTCCATGAAATATTTTCTGTTCTTACTCTTCTCTGTATAATAAAACCTATTTAGTTAGTTGTTTTTTATAGAAGTCCTTTGAAAGACTTGAGCTGTTTAACGTGTTACTTGACAAATATTTAGTCCACAGTGTGCAGGAGACCAATATTTTAATACCTAAAAGTCCACAAACTGTTCCACAAGTCTGTTTTGCAAATTGCACTGGCACAAAGTGTTTGAAAGGAAAGCAAATAATAGTTTTTAAATTCACTTTTATGCAGAATATGGGTCCAAGCAGGAAATAGTTCTCTGAGAATACATTTATTATAGGGTGTGTCTTTCCCAAATTTAGTTTTGATTTGGAATTTCAAGGACACTTAAGAAGTGGTGTCTCCCAGAACGCAGGCAGAGCTGCACAATTGTCTGTGTAAGCACTGCTGTCCTGTATCTCACTGGGGAATACTCCCCTGCCTGTTCTCTCCACCATCAAAACCCAGATAAATCACACAACATTAAATTCTGCTGTAAAATTTACACACTGAAATATGTAAATTCTAATTCTGCCATTGAATGCCAGCTCCCTAACCCACCCCTGCCAGCCCAACCTAACCTAACCTAACCTAACCTAACCTAACCTAACCTAACCTAACCTAACCTAACCTAACCTAACCTAACCTAACCTAACTTTCTGCTTCTTCTACAGCCTGAGTCTTTTGGCTTAAATAAAGAGCTTGTTGAAGGGATTCATTAATGCTTACAGTGGAATAAAGACATATTTCTGATAAAGCCAAAGACTTTGCATCAAAAAGGCTGAGGCTGGAGTACCTGCTAAATTCTGCTTGCAGTGCTGCGGTTGAGGGACAAAACCATGTTAAGAAATAATTTCTTAAATGGCTGCAACTAGCGTCACTTGAACTCATTTGTCATCACTCTTAGAAAATGATTTAAACGAGCTTTATTGACAATTACCTTAACAGTTTTCTGGAGGGTCAAAACTATTGTCGAGAAAGACAGGATTGAATTTAAGACTGTGGGCAGATGTGCTGTTCTGTAGGATGCTTCTTCAAGTATTATTCCCTTCCCTGCGAGACAGTAAAAACATAAACCCCAGAGCACATAACAGTCTATAAACGATTACTAAAGTCCAAACCACAGATAATCTCCAGAATGCAGAATAAGGGGATATGCATAATGAAGGAATTTTAGAAAATGTTTAGAAGGAAAGAACAAATGCAATTTCTGGTTAGATTTCAAATTATCTCTATGATGGATACAAAACTATACTTAAGTAATATCCTTAATATTATTTAAACTGATAAAGACTAGGATGTTTTAATTAGATTCATAGTGAAAAGGCTAACAGCCCTTTAACTGCAGTCAGAACCTGCTAAGATATAATATTTTGGTGTAAACATAAAATTCCATGCTATGCTTAGGGAGTAAATGGAACAGCTGGAAATTTCCAATCCCATTCAAGAACCATCAACTGTAACACCACTGCTAACTACTAAGAGAAAAAAACCCATTTCAACGGCTTCCTGGCAGCCTAAGAATGCTTTTCCTAAATTTCTGTCAATTAAGCTGGCAGAATCTGTTGTAAAGCTATCAGAGAGGTTACTTTATTTCCAAAGCATGCTAAGAATATTTTCAGGGAGTTTTGTAATGATTAGAGAGTTCTATCTGCAATATAGCAACGCAGAATTCAAACATTAGTCTGGCACCAACCTGGGAAAATTCATATGGCAAGTAATCAGCCTAAAAGGGCTTGCACAGGCTACATACAAGCTGACAGGGGTATATAAGCATATGGGTGCAAAGGTTCTCTTTGTGGGAGATTACCATACTATTTCAGTGAAAAAAATGGTGAAGTTTTAAAAGCTAGTGAAAAATAAGTCATGCTCTTTTAAAAAAGTTGGTTGGGGTTTTTTTTTGCTTGTTTGTTTTTAAAGAAAATAATGCAATTTTATGAAATGGTCATGTTTTCCTCAGTTATATGTTCTAGTATTTCTTAGATGACAGTAAAGACAATGTTTAGTGTATCTAAATACTCATAAACGAATAAATCTACATCTGCCAGAACAAAGAACTTTAAGTTTCTAGTTTTAGACTCCTGCTTTCAGTAACAGGTAGTAACAAGAATCTTTTCATACTACTTGAAATATCACTGTTTCTAGTTTGCATTACTATCCCTCTTTGCATGAGTGTAGTTGTTTAACTATGTGTTTAACTATGCAATGCTTGTATTACTTCTTTCTGCCATCAGCTGTACCATTTCACTACCCTTCCATTCTCCCTTATGTCTTTTCCATTTTCCGCTGACTTCCATATGGCCTTACTCTGTTTTTTTCTTCTTTCCTCCTCCAAATGGCAATTTTTAGATGGTAGCTGTGGGAGTTGTTCAGGTTGGAAACTGTTGCACAGAAAGGTTGTGGAAACCTGTCTTTGAAGTTATTTGACACATCACCAGATATGGCCCTGCTCTGACTGTGAAGTTGGATCTAATTTTGTAACTGCCCTGTGTTGAGCAAGGGGTTGGACCACGTGGCCTCCAGACTTTCCCTCTGGTGAAGAAGGCTTCCGCAGGTTTGTGATGGATTTTGGTCAAGATTGAAGAGGTAGCAGGAGTGACAGCTCCCCTCTAGAGGTTCTGTTGGTGTGGACCCTTCACTGAAAGGAGTTAGTGAAGACACTAACATCATTCACAAGCACGATAACATTTGGCCTGCTAGTTTATACTGAAAATTAATCCATAAGTACTGGTACAGTTTCATTCCTGTAATGTCATTGGCTGTTTTGGAAGTGAATAGGCTTCAATATGTTTAAAATACACACTTTTTAATGGATACTAAGGAATGGGTTTAATTTCTTTATTTTTTTCCAGTATAGTCTGCTTTGGTGTTCTGTAAGACATTTGTTCTTTTGTTTTGTTTAGAAAAGTTGGCTATGGAATACTGTTTACAGGATGTATTTAAAATTACACAAATTGAGTTTCATTTTATGATCCAGCATAAATATGAATTATGCAACTAGTGTCTCTCCTTAAAAATTCTAATTTAGCATTAGGAAGTTAGCCGTAAATTATAATTTACCATCTGCTCACCATATACCTACCATTTCTGGAAAAGATAAATTGAATTATTTGCCATACCTAATGCAGAAATAAACTCTCATTCAAAGCCTCAGTTACACTTATTAAGAAAGATTTGCTAACTCTTTAGCAGAGACTCATGAGTAATTTTTAAGTATCAGTACGATGTATACAGAAACACATTAAAAACTGTTCTGACACTTTATGATATGAAATGAAATATCCTGTTTCTAAAGCAAAAAAACCTTATAAATGCTAAATTCTAATTAGTGAAGGGGTGAAATTAGAAAAAAAAAGCATAAATTTTGCTGAAAAAAGTTAACACTAGTAAGTCAGCAGAGAGAATCTAGATTAACTAATGAAAACTACCTTTTTTGAAAATTCTTTGTCTCAGACAGCAGCGAGTGTAATAAAGAACTTTTTTTTTAAACTCACCATGTTGCTACTTTATAGCATGACAGTGAGCTGCAGATGGGTCCTCATGCAAATTCTTTAATTCATGTACATCGGTAGAAACTTCAGCAAAACCAGGCTGTCTTAACACTCTGTCTAGTAAATCTCAGGGGCCTCCACTTTTGTACACTTTACTCACAGGTGACTAGACGCAAACAGAACGGAAATCAAGGAGCAGGAAGGGGATGGAACCAAGTGCCATACAAGTGAAACTCTGAGCCCACAGCCTTCACTGAGCTACTACAAAGTCCCAGAGCCTCTTCCCACTCAAGTCTGAAGTTCCACAGACCTCCATGAGGGCTTTGGAGCTTTGACTTGAGGCTGTCATAAGCTCCCCATATTGTTTACCCTCAGCAACACCCCCATAATTGCATTTAATGTGATATGGATAGCTTACCTGGGGGAAACCCCAAATGCATGCTAGAGTGCACTCAAGCACAACTATATGCAAAGGGATTCCACCCTGGCCAACCCAGTCTACCCAATCTGCACTCAACAAAATTACATGAACAGTATAACCGGATTTTTTTTCCTGCCAAGGTCCTTATATGCTGTGATGAAGCTGTCTGCATGACCATTTGAAAAAAAGACCTAGGTCTTAGAAGTCAGGGCAATTCTCTGGCAATTCTCTGCCTCAGCCAGCTGATATACAACATGGACTTGGACTTGGGGTTCTCTCCCTGAGCTTACTGCAACAATTGAGCCCCTCAGCACCCACATACTATCAAAGTCTGGTGGGACACAGAAAAAGGGATTTGTCTGCCTAACACCCCTGATGGGCCCACACCTCCAGGATTGGACGCTGCCGGTAGTGCCAATCTTTTAAATCATAGCTTTTTGTTTTGCATACTTATTCAACATGTGGAAGAGCTGAATGAAATTTTCTTCATGGGAGTGTTCAACATGACATTTATTGCCTCCTGGGAAAATGCTTTAATCATTAACCTGTTGGTTAATAGCAGGAGAAGCGAGACCACTCTGTGTAGTCGAAGAAAATATGCTGCAGAGTTAGTTTCATTATTTGCTCTGCTTTTGCTAATTTTCAGACATGTTCCTGGGTTGTTAGCCTGCCAGTTACCTCATGGTCTTGTCCTATTCCACAGTGATGCTTGGTAAGCCCAAAGAGGATTGCTGTCTCCATCCTTTTCCTCTCCTGCATTCAACACAAAATAAGAAACAACTCTAGCTTCAAGCAGATTGCGATAGAAGTAAGCTAGCTAGAAGACAAGAGCTTGCAGGAATAGGAGTAGAAACAAGTGGTGCAGTGTGTGCTGTGAAATTTGGAAATATTGCCAGTCTCTTGGCTTCTTAGAGTTTCTCATTCCTTTATTCTCTTTCAGCAGAACTTATTTTGAGAAAGTATTACTTGGAATGACAGAGTGCAGAGGGAGGGGAAGAAAAGGAACAAGTTTAATGATAGCAGAAGGAGAGAACATGTCCCAGTAAAATCTATGAAAGGCTGTCAGACACTGACAACTTCATCACTAGAACTGGCAGGGATTTTTCAAGCAGAAACCAATTTAATCAGGAAATGTCAATTTCTTGAACAAGGAATTTTCTCCATGCATGTTTTTCTTTTACATGAGTTCAATGGACCCTAGTTTGAACAGTCTTCTAGTAGGGCTTATGGCAACCTGAGGACATTTGGCTCCAGAGCAAGGATTAGTAGCTGGTCCTGTCTCTGAACAGCCAGTTTGTTGGGTCAGTCTTTCTGTTGGGACACCCACGGTAAGTAGCAATACTTGAAACTTCTCAGTGGAGCTTGTTTGATTGTTCTCAGCTTTACTGTTTCACCTCCGTGAAAGACAGTGGGGAGACTTGGAAGACTATTAAGCTTTTCCCAGTTCTGTACATGGGTGTGTAAAGATAAAAGTCACCAGGGCCCTTTCTTGTTATGTTAGCATAGTTTCCGGGGACTCCTCCCAAGTTTTACTACTCAAGATTACATGTCATGTCACCACATCAGTCAAACACTTCTGCATGTTTAATTTCTGGTCCCCATCCAATGAAACACAGAGTTGACGTGCATCATCCCATATCTGATCGAGTAAACTCTATGGTTTCCTTTCCTTCTCTCTTCATTGTTTGCAGACTGTATTTTGTCTGCAATTCCACTGCATCTTATATACATACATGTGCATGTGTGTGTGTTTGTGTATGTATACACTACAGCTTGATCATCATACAAATAGCTTTTTTATTTGAAGACCAGACTAGATTAAATTAATTTTCTCTGCCATTTGAATATTCTATTGCATACTGTGCCTAGCTATTAAAAACAAATTCTCTTTCTTGGGAGAACCGGCATACTTGAACCCAAAGAGATTTTAGCGCTATCCATATTTGCTGGGGAGTGTTTTGTTTTCTGGAAATCCACAGCACTGAATACTTCAATGCAGGAATCAACCTTCGTTTTGTCGTGGCTAAAATATTTCTTTTACCACTAGGGGACAATGTTGCTCTTCGTTTAATAGACTAATTCTAGTGGCAGTGGTGAAACATTTTGCGTTATTTTTAGCAAACTTAAGAGAAGTGTTAAAAATGGTTTCTTTAATACAAAAGAACACTTTTCCTCAGCATCTATAGTGCTTTCACAATGCATGCTCCCATTTGAAACCATCAAAATATTTCTATTTTAAAGAAGAATCAAAACCAGAGTTTATTGGTGTGAAACTCACTTTATCAGTGTACTGTTAAATGTGAAATTATATTAAATATCCACACCTATTTTAGCATAAGGAAACTAGTTTGCTTTATCTATCTGTTTTGTTGATTTGGGTTTTTTTTAAATGATTTTTTCTTTTCCTTTGGGATAGAAAGATTTTTGGTTGAAGAGCTCATTAGTAAAGAAGAATTAAGATCAATTAATAACACAATCAGATGTGCACATACACTGCATGAACCATTTCTCTCCGTGTCCTGCTCTGAGGCATTAATTTGTTGTTGAAGCTCCAATACGCATAGAGTTATAGAAATGCATAGTTTCTGGTAAGTGAGAGGCAGGAGAATTTGAAAAGAATACACAATGATTCTAAGAAAAAAACCCTGAGAAATGCAGCAGGAATATAGAATGATTTTACTTTTAATATTAGTCATTTTCCAAATATGTATAATTATCAAGGCAAGCAGCTTTACTGAAATAGAGAAAAATATTATGAAATCTCAAAAGATTATATACATCTAACTATGCATGAATTAAAAAGCAAATAAAAAACCCAAATGAAAATAAATCCAATGTATTAACCCTCTTTTCTCTTCCGCTGTCTTCAATTATTCTTTTACTGGTGTTTTACATAAAAACATCCACAGTTTTCTGCTAGCTCTACAGTGTTAAAAGAGAATACTTAGTGCAACTGAGTCACATAATACCAATTTCACTTACAGCAAATGCTTTATATGTCATAATTACTGGCTGTTTCATTATTCCTTATGTCAATAATGCAAGCAGAGTATTTTTATCACCATCACCTTTAAAAATGATAGTTGTCAAATATCCACCTATTTTCCCTGATTATAGTGTTACGTACTAACATCATTTAGATCTGCAGCAAGTCATTAGGGGTACAGATTAGTGTGGGTCTTACTTGAAATGCATCTCATCGGCAGAATTGCCCTGCATTTTCTCTGTGTTTTCCCTCAGGAGTACTGAGCCTTTGAGCAGACAGTCTCCACTTAGCTGTAGTGGAGAGGACCTGCACGGGTCTCAGGGGATGCTCAGAACAGCCAGATCCTCTGGTGCAGGTACCCAGGCTCTTTGCAAGCAGCCTGGATCTAAAAACTATCAGGAAAGAGTAGAGCTGGCCAAAGTCCTTCAGACAAAACGAGAGTCTTCAGAAAATATTAACTTAACCAAGTTAAAACTAACGGAGAGATTTCTGTTGGTTTTGATGATAAGTTTTTCTTAAACCAGGGTAAGATTTGGGTCAAGATCAGGCAAGGAAACCCAGGATAACCCTTAACCCAATTGTTAGGCTGGAACACTGGAGACAGAAGTACAAGGCCCTGAAATAAAACAGATGCCATAGTGATTAAAGCCAGGCCATTACGCAGTGTTTATTCGGACCTCATCTGTGTGTGTTTATCATTTCTTATCAAAGTCTTTGAGAGCACTTGCTCCTAGTTCTATTTAGTTATTTTAATGTGTGGAGGACAACACAGTATCCTAGGCATAAATGGGGACAATAGAGTCAAGAGGAAAAAGTTACTGAAATACACTTAGAAATTTTTCAACAGCGCTTGAAAACAATGCAGATCACCAAAACAACAAGCTGCATTCATATCCACGAATTGAAAAGTAAGCAAAACTCCATCTTTTTCAAAAAGAAGCCTGATGCTGATTGAGACATTGGCAACCTACATTCAGGCACAGAGCCCAGTCCTCTGCCTATATGGATCTGCTTGATGCCACTGCCAGTTGAATTCTGCTGATTTACACCATCTTCCTGCAGCACTTTCTGAATCTGACTATAAGATTATTAGCAGAATAACAAAATGGTGTAATAGACCTATCCAATAATTCAGGATCACTTTTAATTGATGACATTGAAGAGACTGGTGACGATGTGATTGAGATGGCTGTCTCAAAATCCTCACAGCTTCCCAGTAACTGATTTTGCTTTCTACCTATAAAGTGCTGCTTGCAAGGTCACCAACATATGGAGCTGGCCTTTACTTATATTAACAATGACTACATTCTCCAGCTATAGAAAAGATTTCATTTTACTCTTGAGATCTATCTAAACCACCAGATGTTTAACAAACAAACAAATCAGAGGAGTTCAGCTCTTATTACTCTGAGTGCCATTTAGTAATGCTAATTCTAAGAGTGAATCAGTTTTTAATTCTCTTCTGTTTAAAATAAAATGATCCTTGATGAGAAAAAGGTTAATCTGGAAGGAGAAAAAGGTCCTCTGCTTAAACACAACTGCCAGAAGTGTAAATGTAAACATGAAGGCAGGACACTGATCAAATAATTTGAGAAGGAATCATTTCAGCATCTGACCAACACAAACCAGAGTCTTTTAAAACAAGCAGCAGACTTGCAAGCCATAGCCTATGCTACTGGAAGCAACTGGTGATTTAGCGGTCAGTCATGGAAGATGTTTAACACTGTGATTTCAATCGTGCTAACTGGAAAGCTGTCACAGAGCACTGAAATCAAATGTGAGCAGGAGTTCTGGCAGGTGGAATTTGTGGTGCTACAAGCTCAGTGAGAAACCAGGCAACCTTTTGTGTAGCTTTCAGAAGAGAAATAAGCTAATACGTCCTTGTGGCTAGCGATAAGGAAGAATGTCAGTACGTGGGGGCACAGTTCAGTCTCATCTATTCAAGTCACACAAGATGCATTCAGATTAGTCTGAAATGCAAGACAAAGAAAATTAGCAAGAAACAAGATACAAAGGCACAGTCAATTATATATGGGATATTAGCGTATGAATGATGCTGTCTCATTTGTGATATCTGCATATAAATGCAAAATTGTGCTGTGCCTCTTTAGACTCTAATATCAGTTGAAGTTACATCTATTTCTTTTGATTTTGTCATCTCCATCTTGGCAGTTATGAAAATAACAGAGGACGGGGTTGCCATTTTCAAAATTAATCATAATTTGACCTCTAGCAAGCTCTGTGTATGAGCTACAGATGACAACTTAGCACCAGCTGATTCTGACTCCTGTGGAAGGGACATGGAAGAACAAGCACTAGTTGGCCATTGTAACTCATAAATGGTCAAGATTCTTTCTAGGTCTTTTCCTAAAAAAGGGCTGCATATTGTGGCCTGATAGTGAAAGAAGTGCATGCAGAGGCAAGTAAGCTGGTGATTGCCAAATAAATTAACCAAATATTAGCAAATTTGCATAAGAAGAGCTTAATGCTGAAGTTTAGAAATGGTTTCTAAACAAAAAATATATAATTTACATGAAAATGTGAATTGAAAGGTATCTATTAGAGATAGGTTTACATGCTGAAAGTAGAAAATTTAGCTTCGTCCAGAGCCCAAATGATGATCTGAAAACTGTACTCCACTGTTACCTAATCCTGGAGGTACTTAAATTTACCAGCTAGGTCCCTCATCTGTTTTAAAAAGCAAAAGGTCCTTCAAACTGCTTCTAGAAGTGCCTGACACCACTTCAATTCCGGGCAACTCAGGACTCTTACCTGATCCTGGTCAAACTAAGGATAAAAGTAATCACCTCTAAGTTTAGATGTCTTCAATGCCAGACATTTATGTCTGTGTAAACCAGTTGGAAGAATGCTTTACAATAGCACAGATTTTATAATCTCTTCAGAACCAATGGAAAGAAATAGGCATTTCTGCTGCAGGATTCAACTGCTCTGTTTTCAATGTCTATATCAGAAGATGAATCACGTCCTAAATGTGCCCAAGTGGCTGTCCACGCTGTAGACATATAAAATAGATTAGGTGAATCTTGCCAAATTAGTTTTTGCTGAAGTCCCCTAAGGATTTTGATCTGATAAATGACCTCTCACTGTGTCTAATACACATCTAAAGAATCAAGGTCCCTTAAAAATGTTTTTATGTGGCTGCTTTTCACATATGCAGGGAACTGGACACCAGCCCAAAACCCACCTCAGCTCTGCATGGTTCAGCCACCTGTGAGTTCTTACAAGAAAGTCTAAATCTTCATGGTATAAGTACTGCTGGCTGCTTGAAAGAGTCTCAATTCCCATTTTTAAGGAAAGTCTCAGTGCAAAAAAGAATTTGAACTTAATTTGGGCAAAATGATCAGAAGTCTATAACTCGTGGTTGGGGTAGTTTTCATGTTGTGATACCTTTCATGTTTTCTATAACATGTGGCTGGGCCACTTCAGATTTATTATAGTATTTGCTGCCAAGAAAGTTTCTTTATTTCATACCAAAAAAATCATTGCATAAAATATGTAAAATTGCCATGGGAGTACTTATCAGAGCCCAGGCTCTGGGTATGGGCCAATTTTTGCTCTCTTTCCAGTTTCAGGAAACTTGTGTTCCTTTCCTGAGCAATGGCAGCCCTTTCAATAGGGCTGTAAAGCTGGACCTCAACTCTAAGCACAGACAGTGATGATTACACAAAGCTACCGGGAGACAGGAATTGCATTCCCCTCAGACATGTATATCACGTGCATATGTCTTTTAATGTTTATGTCTTGACCTGGTCTTGGTCCTAGCTGGTTCTTGTTTTTTGTTTTCAGATATAACATATACGTAACACAGGAACACTTATTAAAACTCTGCACCACAAAGTGTAATTTTCCCTGCAGTGGCTGCAGAGCTTCATACACATTACGACACATGAGTCTCACTAAAGAAAAGACACCGTTATTTCTCAGCAACAATACCGCAACAGATTTACCTTTCCACCCCAGCTTCTATATTGGTATTCCATTTTCTCTGCACGATTTCAACCAGCACGTCTACACCATCTTTCAAGTGCATATTCAAACTCACAACTGTCTTACAGCTGTGAGGCTTGGGTAATCCTTGAGCCTACCAGGAGGCAAGATCCTCTTCAGAGCTGACTTGTATGAGTCTGGGCTCTGATGCAATGGGCAGTGTGTGTCTGCCACCCCATGTCTTGTGCTCTCGTCACAAGGCGGACATCCGGCAGAGGTGGGATCCATCCTACAAGTGCCCTGAAGCTGCGTGCTGTAAGAACTGGTGAGATTTTTCAAAAGTCTATCTCAAGCTGCTACTACAATTGCATTGTATTCCCCGTGACCAGAAACCAGCTTGGTTTCAGTCTGCTCCCCTGCCTGGCCACGTGAAGTGTAGCCCTCAGTAGAAAAAAGGAAAGACGAAGCTTCCTCCTATTCTAGCTCATACCATAGCCCCCAGTAAGAGCGGAACTGAGCCTGCACTCCCACCCTGAAAACCATACCTCTCCAAAGCTATGGAGGTCTGGTTCCTCGCTCAGGGAGCTCGTCCCCCTTCACACAGGGCTGACAAAATCAGATACAGTCATGGCAATAAAATCAGATATGTTCAGCCTCGTGCTGTTTACCCTTCCCCCAGTCCCTGTCTCTTAAGACCTTCCTTTTCTTCTCATTTAGGCTGTCTGGTTACATATACCCTCTCTACAGGAAAATCTCACCCACACCCTTTCTAATGTCACCTACAGCATTTTTCTCTTTTGAAATGGGCCCAGCCTTTTTTTCTACAAAATATAGAGTTTCCAGATGTCACAGAAATCTTCCAAAGGAAAGGTTTGCAGTTGTGTCAATTCCAGAAAGCCTGATGTAAAGAAAAGGCCCAATTCTAATAACAGGAGCAATAGAGAAGTGAATTACAGCTGGTCCTGACTCTGCCCCAGCAGGGCATCACTTGGCAGCTTTTTACATAAAGGTGAAAATAAAACTAAGAAATTGTTTCTTGCCTGACCTTTCCCTCACATTATACCGTCTAAACCCCTCTTTTCTTCTGCCATAAGAAATTCAGTAGCGCTGAAATATTAAAATAAAATCATCCATTTATATGAATAATTGTGAAGATTGTAATCTTCAATTATTCAAAGTTATTCATTCAATTTAATATTTAAATTCAAAACATTTGGACAAGGAGGATAACACAGGCACAGTATTTTCCATTTTGTTGTTTCTCTTTCACTTCCTAAAGCAATTGAATATATACAAGTCTTAGAATAGCAGTAAAAGTGATTACATGATTAAAAATGTAAGGGTCTGTTTTATGCTGAGACTTTTGTTAGAAACAAGTGGTTTTCATGAATATTAAAATATGCATTAGTTAGAATAACAGAAGTAACAACAAAATCAACACCAATAATGGCAATCAGCTTCTTTCCTGTGGCAAATGTTTTTTTGAAATTACAGATTTTTTTTTAAATCCACCCTGAAATAGTGTTCTTTAGAAAATATTGAATTATGAAATTGTAGAGAAAATCTTACTTTCAGGCTTTGGTGTTTTTAATATGAGAAAGGAGAACTAAACATTATATATTAATGGTATTTTTATTTTCTAAATACGCAAAAAGAGATTTTTTTTTTAAACTTTTGAGATTGCTAGATAAAGTTCTGTAATTTCTTCCCCCACCCATTTATCTTTCTTTTCCTTTTTGTTCTTTCTCTCTTTTTCCTTCCTTCTTTCCTTCTCTCTTTTTTTCTCTCTCATTTTTCTCTTTCTGTATTTCTTATTTCTTCAGTATGTTATCTTTACTATATTTTCACCTTAAATAAAGGTGAAAGTAAGACAGAAAAATTGCAAATATTTGTTTGCTATAAAAAAGGATTTTTTCAGGGAAAAATTATTTTTTTTCATTCCAAAATATTTAAGAAAATATGACCACATATTACAGTGAGGTCATGTCATAACTGTAACAGTTACTGTAACAGTAACTCCTAATTCAATTCGTTGCCTATAGCTTTCCAGTGCTACCTCACAACCTGTATTTAAGTTTCAAACCCTGAGAAAACATGCATTATTTAAATGGATAATATATTTATTCTCTTCACCGCAGTGTAAAGTTCATATGACTTGTTGCTGAGTGTGTTTCTTTAAAGATATGTTTGGTATTGTTACAGTAACCTCATTTTTTATTGAATACCAGAGTGAATAACTATGTAAAACCTACGTGATTTGTTGGCATTAAAGCTAAGGCTGCCTCTAGGCATGGTTAACTTATGCATCATCCTTTACTTAATTTCTCTGTTTTGTAAACTGTCTCTGAGCTAGAATGCACATTTTTCATGTAGCTTTTCTTCGCTGGTATTAAGAACCTCTCTTACTCTCCTGAGCATATGGCTTACTTTATAATAGGAGCAGAGGAACAGAGTTTATTAAATTGCAGTAATACACTTTGGATGTTTCATAAGTGCACAAGAATTCCATTTAAATGAGATTTTTAATTTTGTGTACCTCATGCCTAAAATGACATTTGTGCCGACTTGCCAGATATAAAATGATCAGTCTCCTGGTCAAATCTCTTAATTGTGTCCTTTTATTTATCTTCAAGACTTTGCCATCTTAAAGGCTTAGTAGAGAACCAGACGATCATTTAAGTCCATGGACTTTCCTTGAAACAAAACTTCCCGATTTCATTGGTAGTTTTTCAGCTCAACCAGTCTATCAGATGTCTTCTCTTTTTTTTCAGCAAGATTATAGGTGTTGTCCAAGATTTTAAGTTTGCCTTCCAGTTCTAATTTGTGGATGAGAAGAACAACCCAGAGGGTGAGTCACAGCGTGGGGACCCTGAAAGCTACCTTGGATCTGTCCCAGATGAAGGCTTAGACTGCGTTAGGGGATAGTCATACCCATCTTCTCTACAAGGACTTAAGTTTTCTTGCTGAGGAAGGCAGTTGATTTGAGTCAAACCTGAGTTCACCGGGTCCACAAAAGCAATGTGGATCACTGGGAGGTTTGGACATCAGTGGAAATTTCACACTGAGGTCGCATATACATTATAACATCCTTAAATGATTTTTAGGGCTGCTAGAAAACGCATCATTGACACAAAGTTATCACTGCAAGCATAGTCTTAGCGAGCTGCATTACCTTTCTCTGTTTTACTAAAAGCCCCATCCAACATGGCCTTGAACACTTCAAGGGATGGGGCATCCACAGCTTCTCTGGGCAACCTGTTCCAGTGTCTCACTACTCTCACAGTAAAGAATTTCTTCCTGAGATCTAATCTAAATCTACCCTCTTCCAGTTTAAACCCCTTACCCCTCATCCTATTGCTATGCTTTCTGATAAAGAGTCCCTCCTCATCTCTCCTGTAGGCCCCTCTTAAGTACTGAAAGGCCGCAACAAGGTCTCCCCAGAGCCTTCTCTTCTCCAGGCTGAACAACCCCAACTCTCTCAGCCTGTCTTCATAGGAGAGGTGCTCCAGACCTCTGATCATCTTTGTGGCCCTCCTCTGGACCTTCTCTAACAGGTCCCTGTCCTTCCTTTGTTGGAGGCCCCAAGGCTGGACGCTGTACTCCAGGTGGGGTCTCACGAGAGCCGAGTAGAAGGGCAGAATCATGTCCTTTGACCTGCTGGCCACGTTTCTTCTGATGCAGTCCAGGATGCGGCTGGGT
This sequence comes from Burhinus oedicnemus, assembly GCA_008921705.1. Lineage (NCBI taxonomy): Eukaryota > Metazoa > Chordata > Aves > Charadriiformes > Burhinidae > Burhinus > Burhinus oedicnemus. Next base: position 504,677 of record VFFE01007644.1, on the reverse strand, counting down.
TTCTGGACTCATGTTGAGCTTCTCATCAACCAACACCCCAAGTCCGTCTCCTCAAGGTTGCTCTCAATCCATTCTCTGCCCAGCCTGTATTTGTGCTTGGGGTTGCCCTGACCCACGCACAGGACCTTACACTTGGCCTGGTTGAACTTCATGAGGTTCACACGGGTCCACCTCTCAAGCCTGTCCAGGTCCCTCTGGACAGCATCCCTTCCTTCCAGCATGTCAACCATACCACACAGGTTGGTAATGTTGGGTTTGATTCTTGTTCAGTGAGAAATGTTACATGCAGTCATTTGGTACCTGATGAGAGAGGCACCTTATCTTCTCCAATAAGAGAGAAATATACATATATCTGGTAGAATTTAACGATGCCTTTTCTGATGACCATGTGGCTGACTCAGCATTTGCATGCCAGAGTTGCAAAGTATCTTCTTCTATCACAAATGTTTGGCATCAACAACAAATCATCACATTTATTTGTAACTAGGGCCAGAAGGGCAGTAAAGTTGGAGTGAAAGAACCAGGTTTTGATTATTAGACGTCTAATAACATCTCATTACACTTAAAAAGTTGTACTGAAGTCTCTTCCTAAAAGAAGATCTTCTCATCTTCTCATTTGCAGATATAAAATGATCAGTTTGCTGGTCACCACATTTTAATCCTGTGCAGAGCCATCTAATTCCATGAACACCACTGAAAATTAAGCTGTCTAATTTTCTAGGATGTTTTGTCAAAACTACAGTATTGTAGCAAAAGTAATGTACTAGGTGAGGCTATAGTTTTGGACTGCAGATCAGAACAATAAAATTCAGGCTTACGCAAACACTTCAATTAGAAAATTTTTATTCTTCATTGATTGTGTAGTCAGCTGTCCGGCTAGTTTAAAAAGGATAATTTCAAAACTGAGGGAAATTATAAATTAAGTCTGCTGAGAGAGATTTTGAAAATAACAAGAGTAAGTATCAGGAATCTTTTATTAAACTGAATAAAAAAATCTCAAAAGTTCATAATAAAAAAGGAGGCGATTTCCCCACATCTACTAAATCAACAAACAATTAGAAAAAAATTATTTAACATGTAAGAAAGAGTAATCAGCATAAATCATTCTGTCTGAAGCATAAATGTTGAGAAGAAAAGCTGAAATTATTTGGAACGTGTTGTAGGGGATGAGGGAAATAAAAGGAGATGCCTTTAATTGAAATTCAGTTCCATGTGCCAACTACTACATGGAGACAATAAAAATATTAATGATGGGTTTGTGTGTTTGAAAAAAAAAAAGGATAAAATACTTGTATTGCATCCATATGATGAAGCATTTTGCCCTCCACGTCCAGCTTTAGAAGGTGTTAAACAACACCATCCAGAATCAAATATTTTTTTAATTAGAAGGCTTAGATGTCTTGCACCCAGGAATCTTAGAAGAACTAGCTGAGATCTGTTGCTTTGTAATATTTCTGTTTTCTAAATGAAATTTAGTGTATCAGAAAACTTTGGAAGATTTTTTTGCTAATGTTCATGAGGTAAGTGAAATGATTCATGTAACTGTAGAGTACCTAACGACATAAATCTAAGATATGATAGTAAATCTGATATAAGTTAATAAAGAGTTAAATAATAAGAATTGCTGCCAGCAGTGTGACAGTTTTCTAAAGAAAACACATCTTAGCAGATATTTCATTTTCTGATAAGGATGCAAGTTTGCTTGCTAAAAGTAACTCCATAACCATAATAGATTTTGTACATACTGCCTAAGGTTCTGATTAATTACTGCTATATAACATCAATAAAGCATGTGTTAACATTGATTTAAACATGGAGGACTGACATATCTCAGGAAATTGTTTTTAATGAGGAATTGTTGTTGGAAATACTATTTCTAGAGAGATACCACAGCAATTGGCAGTGTGTCTGGCTTTTCGTAATTTTTTCTTGATATGGCACTAAATATATAAATCACTGCTGAGGGAAGTGAGGGATTCTTCCATGAATCTCATGGGCTTTAAATCAGGCCTCTGTACTCGCAGCTCTGAACAGCCACATTCTCTATTTTTACCCATGTGGCATTTCTCATCTGCTATTCCATCTGGATTCTTCATTACCATTAAAGGTGGTTTTTTGTCAACCATCTTGACCATGTAAAAGCCTAGTCATTATTTGTTCCATGTGCTAGCTTAAATGTTCTTAAATTTTATTAGATCTTCACAGAGTTGTACACTGATACTATACTATATGCTTCATAAACAAAAATAACGATTTTTTATCTTTAGGTGCCTTTATCAGAGCCCAAAGGCTTCTGTGTATACAACTTTATATTTCATTACAAACCTGTACCTAGATGGACTGATTTTGGATCTTAATAACTTGTAAATAACACACTTCTAGCTTTTGACACTATACCATTAAGATCTAAATTTAGTATCCACTAGTTTAATGTCACTTCTTTTTTTAACTCCAGTTCAACCTCTAAATATATATTAGCATGCCTTTTCCACCTAAACAGTTAAGCTCATATTTTTCATCATAGTTTTAAACAAAAAATAATTAATTGTTTACTTCATCTGGTACTTCTTCTTTCTAAATCCATATTCCACTTCTTGAACTGCAGGTGAAGATCGGTGACTAACATTGTGGCATTATAATCTTTAAATAAGGATCATCTTATCACTGAAAAATATGAACTTCAGGTTATGTTTTCTTGTTGATGTATCATGCGTGTAATTTCCATTAAGAGGGTTTATGCGAGCACATCCGCAGGAGAATTGATCTGTTTTTGTTACTCAAGTCCATCTTCAGTCACTCTCCTGTGTTTATTCCTGCAGTGTTTCCCATCTTATCTTGGTCTACAAATTAACTCTTTGCAGGTGTAGCTCATATAGGTCATTTGTGCTGTAGCTGGCATGCATAACAGTCAATTGACTGTTACTTTGTTTGGGATCTCAGGAGTGAATTAATTAGGTACTCACTAAAGTTTCAAGGAATGGCTGGTTTATTTCCATTACTTGGACAATTAATGCAAAGGAGTATTTTCCACTATGCTCTGCAGTAACAGTTCAATATTTGGTTTATCTTCCATTTGGAAAGTTCCCCTCTTCCTTTAGGTGCTGCTCATTTCCATGCTGTTGAGCCAGGAAAGACTTGCTAGAAACTCAGTCTAAGCATGATCCTAATCCCTTTGCAACTTGCAAGGTTCTGCCTCCTACAGAACATTTGCGACCTTCAGTAGAATTAGGACAACATTTTCCTTTTCAGACCAAAGGTGAGGAGCTGAATTCCTCATCATTCATATGCGGGTCTGGACTACACCAATTAAAATTCCAAACTGAAACTGTTTTATAATACATTCATACCCTGTAAAACAAAATAGCATTAATTTAGGGGTGGACTTACAGGGGGGAGAGAGCAGAGGAACCTTCCTTTTATCACTTCCACTGTTTACTGTGAAATGTGCTCCAGTGCACATGAGCGAGAAACACCACACAGCCAGCCCCAGCCCTGCCTCGCTCAGAGCCTCAGAGTAGCAGTATGGATGCAGAAGTAATCTTTATTTAAGGCACAGTAATAGTTCTGAGACATTTGCTTAAAATCTGAAAGTGCCTAATCAGTTCTGACTTTCTGATTTATTAAAATATTAAACCTCATGAAAGAGTAGCACATAAGGCATATTACCAATAGTTTTGCAGTACTTCCAGCTAACAAGCAGTAAGCAAGCAAGATGTATACTCCTTGCATTACTCTTGTTTTCCTCTATGTTTTCTTAGTTCAGCAATCTAAATCTTATAGGTATAACCTTTAGGGAAATTTGAGGCAACATAATCAATATTATCATTAATAGAAGAAGAATTCACAAACAAGTAAGAAATTCTAACTGGTGATAAGAACTTTAAAACCAATGTAAGTTGCTGATTTTATTATAATTTTGGAATGACAAATGGTTTCACAGTAAGTCTACACAGTTAACCATTATGCGAATTAAAGTTTCCAAAAGGGGGGACCTTCTGACTCCTAGACAGGCTCAGGAAACAAGGAACGCATGGCTTGGTCTATAAGGGCAAGCTGATTTCCACGTCTCTGTAAAAAACCTCTGTAAAACTAATTTCAAGGCAAGACTGTAAACCCAAAGCATTAGGTAGAAAGAATGCTTTGTAAAGAGCTGCTGTAAAAGCATGAAACTTAAATTTATTTATTCAATCAGAAAAAACATATAAAAACCTAACAAGACCAATACTCAGTTTCTCCAGTCAAATGCATTGCTTTCCATTACTGCTTCTGTTGGTAACTAGTTAGAGCCTCATCTTCTTTCTGTGAAGTCAGTGACTACATTTCTGTCCCAAGAGCAGTACTGGGTCACAGGGAATTGCAGCTTGTGTCCTCAGTACATTTTTGTGATAGAAGAAATATGAAATTTGGCATACCAACAGCAGAAGGCAGCTAGTCCAACAGCTAGCTAGCCGACTGACCTGTGGGCCAGGTTTTAAAACTCTTCAAAAACTACAAAAAATAATGAAAGAGTTTTACATGTCATCTTCCAGTATATTATATATGCCTTGGGTTTTTTTGTCTTTTAGATTACTCAAATCAACTCCAATCAAATGTACACAGAAATCATGTATATATGCACAAATACAGATTTGAACCTGGATCTTCCACATGGATGGGGCGTGAATAAAGTGTAATTCTGAGTTGAGTTTTTCTGTTTCTTTTATTAGAAAGAAGCTCAGAAACACTTTGTTTTCATCTGGGTATGGAACAGGAAACACTGAAACTGGTAAAGTTTTGTGATAGAGGCAAAGCATTTCTCAATGAGTTCTCCATACGCCACTTTCATCTCTCCAGATGCCTTCGTTCATTTATACTGTGCTCGATACAGGGATACCTAGCTGAATTTTACTGGCCCCTAAATCAGGAATGTCTTAGAGGGCAGACTAGATGAACTAATAGATTTTTTTTGCTTATAAACAGCAGCAAAACATTTGAAACCTCCTCTTTTTCTGCTGTGTTAAACTGTATCATGTCTTAGAATAACACAACACAGCATGAAGGATTACACTTTGACTCGATACCATTCAGCCTCTATCGAGCTGGTATACTATCACCCTCCCTCTCAGCTCCAGTCTCCCTGTCCAGGCAGACATCACATTTTGCCTGTCCTCTGCCAGAGCCTCTGACATGGGAATTTTTTTCATCCCTGTTATCTCTGTTACCTTTTTGCTTCTCCCACTCACTTCCACCCTCCCGGTTTCTTTTAAGCTACAGTCACCTATCAGTTTTAATTCAAGCCAGCCTTCATTTATGTTCTTCTTTTCTCTTTGTCTTTTAATGTCATTGTGTGGTTCTGTTCCTGCCATGACGCCCCTTATTTTTCAGCAGCTGCTGCTTCCTCCTGGCTGTCGCAGCCCCTTCGCATGCCGCCTGCCTCGGCTGCTCTGGCTCCCTCCACGTTACGCCCCCCCTCAGATCCTCCCAAGCTGCTCTCTGCCCTTCCTACTCCACTGAAACAGCCCTTACCAAGGTCAGCTGTGACCTCTTCTCTCTCTAGACCTCCTTTCTACTCTCATCCATCTCAGCCTATTGGCTACATTCAGCAAAACCTATCATTTTCCCTGCCTTAATCCTGCATGGCACTTCAGTTTCCTAGCTCCTCTCTAAACGCCCTTCAACTGTATTTGACAATTGCCTTCTCCTCCCTTCTCTTGCACTTAACACTGAAGCCCCATGAGGCTCCACTTACATTCATTTTATTTCTCTTCCCCTTCTATATATTGTTCCTGACCTTGGAGGATGTTATTCAAAACAATCAGTTTCTCTATCTTCATCTTTCTTATGCTTGAGTTCATGTCAAGATATGCATGTATATACATGTTCACGTAACAGCTATAACAGCATTGTTCCGCTTCCATGTTGAAAAGTGAGAGCTCCCTCTCTTTCTCTGCATTCATTTTTCACTTTCTTTTACACTCCCCATTCTCAGATGGGGCTTCAAAAATTCAGAATTTATTTCTAGCCCTCACTATCCCCCTCTAATTTTTCAGCAGGACTTATGGGTGAGATCTCTCTCTTCTCTTCTGATGTTCCCTACCAAAAACATCTGGGTATCCTAGCATAGTAACCTCTTACTTTAATTGCCATGATGTCCTTTCACCTTGCACCTTCATCTAGGATGCTGCTGTAAAATTTCTGTGGTTGCCCATTTCCATTTTGTCCATTCCCTCTTTTCATTACATATTCTCTTTAGGCCGCTTGAGTACCATGCCACTGCTCTTGCTGATTCCAGTTCACTGTCTCTTAAGATATATATAAAGTAACAAAACTGACTGCATATTTTGTTATCCATATGCCATTTTTTGGTGAATCTTGACCTCTCTGAAATGGTTAGTATGCCTGCACATCCGTAACTGTCTGATGTGTTTCTGGTATATATCAGTGCTCTCAAGAAAGACTCCGGGAGACACCAGGACTGATGTAAGCCTTTAAACCTTTTTTCTCTCTGCCAGCAGTGAGCTCTGTACAGTAGTGGCCAAATTAATTAATACATGTCTAGTATTTATACACATTTGATTTCCCTAGGACAGCAAGGTTTTTTCCTCTGCTTTGTATGAAACCAAACATATTGCCAGACCTTGGCAAATAAAAAGAAGACAATAAAATGCAAAATGGAATACAATCACAATCCCAAGTTATTCTCAAAGTATTCAGTGACAAAGGAAAGGTTTATTGCATTTTTTTCCCTATTCATGAGAATACCAAGCAGCTTGATTATTTCCTCAATTAACAGAAGAAATGGAAGGATGTATTGCACTTTGTGCCGGATAAAAAAGCAGCAGTCAGAGGCACGGCTTCTCGGGGAGGGTATGTTGCCGTGAACAGTGAGGTGCTACTACTTCAGCTGTACTGAAGACAAGAACATCAAGGGAAAGAAAACACCGCAACACCAGTGACAGTGAATAAAGCTGAGTATGCAAATCAGTAAAATTCCCTTTCCTAGTCATATGCAAAGGTATGTGACTCCTTCCTATTATTTTTTTTCAGATTCTTCGGGTTATTATCAAACATAGCACGGTGGTAGCCATGGGAACACTATTAAAGTATCTAGTTTGCCAGGCAAGGATAGGACTTTGCAGTCCCACAGGATGCTATTCAAAGTATTTTATAGATTTTTTTGTCCACATTTCAGTGTTGCCAACATATGTACTGTAGCATAATTGACAGAGGTTATTTTGCAACACCTTAAAGTTTTTCACTAAACTTTTTGCATGATCATGTTAATATAGGTTTTGAAGAAAAGCTGTAATACAACCAGAATACAACATACTTCATCAGTTTTATTACCCTGGCAATTTGTTCCATTTCATTTTTTTATTTACATTCCCTTTCCCCAGTCATATCTTACAAGTGTAAAATGCCTTACACCTGTCAAATGTGTGCGAGGCCAATGGTGAGACCGAGATAACACATTTTTGTTTTCACAGCTGAAATCTGCAGTCCAGAACAAAACATGATTCACTTTTCCCTCCAAGATTAGTGTATGTCATTGCATGAACCGGCAAGCTCATCTTGCCCGGGTAATCCCTGCACGTTTAGATTACTTCACGCCGAGGATGGTGAGAAGGGGTAAAGGTGTGTGTGGGAAAGCAGGGAGAGGAGGAAATACATGCAGATGAATCAGGTTCCACCCTTGTTCAATCCCGGCTCAGAGCGGTTGTGCAGCAGATGTTATCCAAAATGCCAGCGTTGTGGGATGTGAGAAGCCAGGATCTCCTCTCATTCATTGCACTCTGGTTGCATACATATTGCCTGGAGATAGGATTCCCTCCTCAGTTTTGGCCCTGATGTAAGAATGTAATATCTTTCAGGGCAATTTGGTTTTGGCTCTTTCACAGGTGTGCTTATGCCATGAATTCAGTGAGGACAAAAGCATTTGCCAAAAAAATTAGCAGGTCCATCTTCATTCTAACCATCAGCTATTGAAATGGGAACATAAATGAAGTGGTCCCTATCTCATTTTGCAGGGGTATTGTTGGTGAAAAAAAGTCAGCTCTCAGTACTTGGTTTTATTTCTGATTTCCTGACTCATGCAAAACTAATGATTTTCATTTTAGCCTGTGGTAAATTAGGCCACTATTTCCAGAATACATAATGGCAATTAGAAATTGCTTTGTACTTTGTAGGATTATTGTACCAGATGTTGTTGCCTGACAATGTTACAAAAATCAGGTGTTTAACAGTCAACATTGCTGCAACCTTGGAACTGTCCTTTGATGGTTTTTCTAGCTTTGAGAGACAAAACCATAAAAACACTGGAAAGAAAATGCCTGTGTGCCAATCCATAACAGTACCAACATGAAGTGGTAATACTGAATTTGGGAAAACTTTGTGACCTCTTTTGTCTTCAGGGAAGGGACTTTTTCCTTAAAGTAACAGAAACTTCGCTGAAACTCATTCTGACTCCATCTGTTTTCCTATGACAGTCCCAGCTCTTAGAAAACACACAGATACTGTTTTATAGCTCAGGAAGGAATGTGCCAGACCAAGTTATCATTACCTGATCTTACAGTGCTCCAGTAAAGCACACCATCCAGAGCTGCTGAGAATGGCTCGGGGCTTGGGTGTTTTGTAGCATTGGAAGGAACAGAAAGAATGAGAAATCAAAGTGTCCAGTCTGATGTCAGTAGGATGTAGGGAAATAAAAGAGAAAAAAAAATTAAGGTGCTGTGGAGGAAATAATTTTGATGAAAATAATTAGAAGAAAAGTTAGTCCTGTGGCAAGCAGAAGGGAATATTGGAACAGAAGTGGTTTCAGGCTGAGTAACATTCACAGCAGAAGGCTTCAGCAGAACGGGTTGGAAACATCCATTTGCTATTGAAGGGCACATACATACAAGCGCAACTCTGAATACTCTATAGTAAAAGGTGAGATGTTTACTAAAAACCAATGCTCCTATAAACAAAATAGCAATAACCTATCAAGGAAGCTCAGTTATTATGATCTAAATGATTTTGGAAGGAGCCTGGTGAGTGTGAAGAGTCACAGAACTGGAAGGGTGTCCAATTGGAAGTTCAGCCCCACTGCTGAGAACCAGGGCAACCAGAAGTAGGTTGCTCAGGACTGTGTCCATTTAGGGTTTGAATATCTCCAGGAATGGAGACTTCACAACCTCTCTGGGCAATCTACTTCCATGTAATGACTACCCTCACAATATAAAAGATTTTCTGTGTGTTTAAATGAATTTCCTGTATTTCAGGTGCCTGTCGTCTTTTGTCCTTTCTCTGAGCACCAACAGAGAAGAGTCTAGGGGAGTTCTTTACTTCCCATATCAGATATTTATATACATTGGTAAAATCCCCCTGGAGTCTTCTCTTCTCCAGGCTGAACAGTCCCAGGTCTCTCAGCCTCTCCTCATATGACAGATACTCCAGTCATCTTCATGCCCCTTTGCTGGACCCTCTCCAGTATGTCCATGTCTTACTTGTACTGGGGAGCCCAGCACTAGACCCAGCGCTCCAGATGTGTCTTACCAGTGCTGAGCAGAAAAGCAGCATCACCTCCTTCAACCTGCTGTCAGTGTCATACTATAGTTAATACTATAGTGTCATTACTAGTTCTGTTTTAGTTAGATGGTAATTTAAAAGCTAAGAAGTTCTTGCTTCTCCTTTGCATTGACACTGACAACTTCAGAGCACTCAGTAAAAGCTTATTTTTCTGAAATTTTTAACGGATAACCTTTTGACATTGCAGAGCATTTCTTCTAGAGGAGCGGTCATTACATAGCACTATTTAAGCTTGTACTGCCTAATTAATAAGAATAAATGCAGGTAAGGATTATTGACACCAATAATCAAGCACTGCTTGTAATGAGATGAGGAACACTTTGAATCTATTGGCCAATGCCCTGTGATGCCTATAGTATTGATCAAACATCCATTTTCTGAACATCTGATAAGCAAGAGCACTTCCCATGATCAAGATAACTAAAAATACAGCCTGTGATCTTCAGGTTAGGGAGGATTAAGGGTGAGCTGCCCTGCAAAGGACAGGGAGCTGAAAGCTGTGGCAACAGCAAGGCAAACAGGGCAGTGCCCTCCCCAGCATGGGGTCCAGTCCCACCCTGCCTGAAGATGGAGAGCAGAGTGGGGCTGGAATAGCCCAGGGATAGCCGGGCACGCTGGCAGTGACACTTCGGGTCTGAGATCCAGCCAGCCAGGCAAGAGAGGCCAGGCACAAAGCTGGGCACAGCATGCCTGCAAGGAGCTCAGGCAAGAACCACAGGTGGTGCAAATGCAGCTCCTGACTCGTGGGCAGGGGGCGCACAGCTGGAGGGCAAGAGCGATGCTTCTCCTGGCTCCTTCTCACAGCAGAGCTGCTTTCCTGGCAGTCAGCTCCAAGCTTTCCCGGCACATCTGCACCAGGTCAGAGCAGATCCTGAACACAGGCAGCCAAGCCCTTGGGATGAGGAGAGGGGCAGAAGGGGCAGAAGAAGAGTATGCAGAAAGACATTACAGGACAATTACGACCTGCTGATGCACTGAGGGCTTTGATGGTTTATCCATATTATTTGCTAAGCCAACAAATATTTATTTGATGACATTCTGGTCTATTCTCAAATACAGCACTTTGGGTTAAATTTCACCCCCGTGCCTATAGCTCAGGATGAAAGAAAAACAGTGGTATGAATTTCCCATTTAAAGATACTCAGTGAAGTTACCTTCTGTGAGCTGATCCTTACTCACACAAAGCTCTTGTTAACACCAGTGGAAGGTTCTTTTGGGAGCCTACAGCAGCAGTAGGTGCTACATGCTGAATTGTTTTTCATTCATGCTAGTGAATCCTTCTATTTAGTAAAACGCTTACATCCCCTGTATTGATTCAAGTTATCCATCTACCTGCTGCATTTCTTTGTCTCTAATGGGAGTCTGATTTAGAGTGGATTTCTTCTCTGTAACAAACGTGTACAGTGTATTACAGATTTAACTATGATATTTATCCCTTACAGCAAAGCTGGCATTTGATTCTCATGCAACTAGATCCTTCTGTTCTGCAACAGAAGACATAGAAGTTCAAGAGAGTTTTTAAGCTCACTTCTCCACCATTTTCAAAGGCTGTCAAGTGTAAGTCTTATTTTGAGGCTCAGGAAGTTTATTAATCCTTTTAATTACTGTCGTACATTGCTGATACACGGAAATACAAAAAGTTTAGGTTTGTCCATTACAGAATCACAGAATCACAGGGGTTGGAAGGGACCTCTGGAGATCATCTAGTCCAATCTCCATGCCAGAGCAGGTTCACCTAGAGCAGGTTGCACAGGACGGCATCCAGGTGGGTTTGGAATGCCTCCAGAGTCAGAGACTTTAAGTTTGGTATATACTGGAAATGCGTTTTTCTTTTTTAATTTACTCTTAAAGCAGGATAATGGTCTGGAGTAGATGTGGGATTCTTTTGTACAAACCTGTGTTTTTAAGGCTTCGTGGATGCTTTAGAAAAGACAGATTTTGATTAGTGATGAACATTTAGCTTGCATATAGATTTTGTATTTGAATTGGAGACACTCTTTCTTTGTTGATCGTGGGAGATAGTATGGCAACCACAAGATACTATTTTTCGTGGTGAACTGGTCATTTGCCTTTATGGGATCTGTATCTCAGCAAATATCGTTAGAAATCAGTAAAGAAACAGTTAACATACTTACATAATCAGAAAGGAAGATAATATTTTGAGATGTCTGGCAAAGCCCAGCAGCTGCAATACTTAAAAGCAGTGACAACTACGTTAAAATGTTATTTTGAGGAAGCACCTCCCTTTGACCAGCAAAGAGTTAACATTGCAGCAGAAAGACAATAAGCTGACAATGAGCATAAAGAACTCTTTCTAATGTACCTCTGTTTATCTCTTCTGACTCTTGCCCTTTCAGGCTGATAGTAAATGTTACTGAATATTCATTTACAAAATATTGCTTTAAAATTCACAGAAAATTGTCATTATAGCAAGAATTATATTTGCTGACAATAAGATGTACGCTACCTACAAAGTCTATGTTTCTTTCCTTACAGGAACCTATTTTGAAGTACAACCCTAAAAATACTAAAAATAATGACAGAAAATAAAATAAAACATAATACTTTCTGGTTTTCATCTCTTTTGCTACCATTTTAGATGAAATTTTATCTTATTAAATGTATGTGGTGCATAAATTAATGAAGTTTAGCAGGAGACAAATCTTTTTAAAGGGATAGGGAAACATTTTTGCCATAAATATTAGTGAATATAAGAAAACATGCTGTATCCATTTGAACATTTGAGATATGCTACAACAGGACTGAACCAGAATACTTGCTTTTTCATCTATTTCATTTGCATTGTCTCAGAAGATCAAAATACTGAAGGCGTAGTTCATTTCAAGATATCTGAACAAGGGTGTCTGAATACAGGTTATTCGTGAGAGATGGTTCCCTAAGCTCCCACTGCAGTTAATGGAGATCTAGGACTCCAAACATAGGTGCTACCGAAAGGTAGCTGTGTGGTGACATCTGAGACGCTCTCACGTGTCTTTGACACCACACGGGGGTGGCAGATCTGTTGGAGATCTGTGCTTTTGTTGGAGACCAGATGGACATATCCTAGCAGCACACGGATGACACCAGGCAGCTGAATGTGGGCGACTGAACTGAGCTCCCTGTCGCCACAGCCTGTAGTGGGAGTTTAGACACCTAACTCACATACGGGCACCTCCATCTAGATATTTTAATCCAGATCCAAATCCCATCCAAAAAGCCAGGGAAAAGCTGCATGCATAAATTTCCACAACAGAAGCATGTGTATATTCTCTGCCTGTTAAATGCTGTGTGTCATGACACATACAGACGTCACATTTGTGCACACTCCAGAAGTTAAACAGTGCGGTTTCAGATGAAACTAATTCTGTACCATATGATGGAAGATTGTTTTCAGCGTGGTATAACTGCATTTCCACAGTGTCACATAAAATTGAAAATCTGTGACTACTGCAAAGCAGCCTAATTTATGCCTGATGTGCTCAATGACGCATGCTTGCGTAAATTCCATCATAATCATGCAAAGTAATTTTTCAAATCCATTTGCATGTGTAAAATAGTTCACATCTGCCTATGATCACATTTCCCGGCATTAGTGGTCTCAGTAATTATATGCATGTCAACTCGACAAGCACTTCTTCTGCTCAAAGCCTAAAAGCCTGTATTTTCTACCTACATTGAACATATGCAAGACACTGGATTAAACTTTACCAGACTATGAGAGTGCTTACATAAGAAATTCTTGAAAATATTTAGGGGAAAGAAAATGTGTGTGGTGTAAGTGCATAATCCATCTTCATATGGACATGTGTAAATCATACGCAAAAAACATCACAGATGCAACAAATGTCACATCTTGCAAAGCTTTATTGCATTCTGTGAAACTGTCAGCATTTCTACGAATTCAGCAGTGTGGGAATCCATATACTGATTTCTCAATATACTTTAAGGTTTGCAAAGTCCAAGAATGTTTAACCACACACATCCACATCTAGAACCTAAACAGATGGCATGCAGCTAAAACCTACACTTAGAGGAATCTCCACTTACAGTCCAAAGTTTAGGAGGGGTTGATACGTTCAGAAATCCCTTACACATCGATATTGACTTTTACTTTTCAGGTCCGCTAACATATAGACATGTTTGTGCAGTCCTAAGGTTTTGTATTTCAGTATGCTCTTATAACAGAATAAATGCATGAAATGTACATATTATGTATAGCTCAAAGGTACATATGTAATTTTATAATTAATAGATCAATCTAGTAACAGCACAGATTGCCTTAATGGTTTTGTGGGGGAGATAAGCTGTCTGAGATCTTTATGGTCAGCTACAAATTTTGCCACCAAACTGCTATAAATGCTATGCATTCAGCCTTCTCTGCCCAAGCAAAGGCTGCACAGTTGCTATTTTTTCTCAGTCCTTCAGAATGGCCTGGCACGGTGGCAAATTTGTCTGTACTTCTCAGCTGCACTAGCAAATCATATAAAAAGTTTTACTCTTCTCTGGGAATCTCAGCTGGATGAAAATCCTGATTCACAGAAACAAACATATCATCCCACCCAAAGGAGAATTAAAATGATCTTGATTTCAAACTGTCTACATTTATATTTATTTAATGAAATAAATATTTTTCTGGTATTCTACTGCCACACACTCTTCCAGAATACTGAGTTCTTCTGGGACATGCAATAGTATCAGCTCTGACAGTCAAACTGACATCCAGTTTTCACCCTCTCGCACCTGCTTTGAGATTTAATTTAATTCAGTTGACCTCTCCCTCTTTGATTTACCATATAATTTGGATAATGAGGAAAAAGGAAAGGCAGAGATTGAGGTATTTGACTAGGTAAAAGAGCAGCAAATTGTGTTTTACAGTTTTTGATACGTTCTAGGTCAGCTCCCTTTTAATTTCCTTGGCAAAAGTAAGACTGACTTGTATTCTATAGTTGTCTAGATAACATCTGACAGGAAATATTTTTGCTGGTAATAAGCAGTTCAGATGGCCTACCAGATGAGGAAATGCTTTTTTTTATACCTCAAATGGGAAGATAGCGACTTTCTGCAGTTCAGTGTGTCAATAGCTTGCTGTCACTGATTTCTGTGGTACATAGCAGTGATGGTAAATCTGCCAAGGTGAGCTTTGTAAAACTGCTCTCAGTGCTGTCCCAGGAGTGACGGTCAAACTCATCACCATGGAGACTGGTACAAAAAAAACCCTGCTGTTTGACACAAAAGGATAAATCTGTGACCAAACCTAGGGTGCCCTGTCTTGAGTCACGATCTTCTGAAACATTATCATCAGGTTGCTGAGCTACTGTGCTAGCTCAGTGAGTCTTTCCCTCCGCTGAAAACATGTCTTGGCATCCAAGCAAGCAAGCATGACTCAGTGGCACTAGCAGACAAAGTACGTGCTAAGTTGCCTTTGTGCATCGACTTAAGGATTTGTACCCTTACTAAACACAGAGCACATTTCATTGTTTTCGTTCCAGGTGTCCTACAGTGATTCCTTCCTAATAAACAAAACACAGATTTACTGGCCCTGTTTGTGAGACTAAAGATCATCGCCTTCTCAATGTGGTTCCTATAGTTTCTTCATAAATGCAAGATACATTTCAAAACCTTGTTTTTCTTCCCAGCTTCGACTTCTTCCTTTCTATAGCAGGGAATTAAAGTCAAGTTTCACTCAGATCCAGCTGAGCTGGCATTCAAAGGCCATTCATGTCCTATGGAGGATGCCCTTTTTAAAGAAAAAGTAATTCAGGACTTGAAGAATGAGAATAGAGGTAGTGCTGGCATGTAAAAGTTGCTCTCTGTGGTTCAAAAGCTGGGGGAAAACTGTCTTTATAACTGCAGCGTGCAACGCCTGACACTGATATGTGTTATATTCATGTGAGAACAAATACACGCACAGATACCTAAATAGTCCTGGTTCCTGGTCCTTCATTCAGTCTTCTTGCCCTGAACTTAAGGTAGCCCATACAAATAAAAATGAATCCTAGTTACCAGCTCTCCATTTGCTTTCCTTGACCTGGATTTTAAGGCTGAGTTTGGGAAAGAGAGGGAGTTTTCACTTTTCTTGGAGTGCCTGAGGAGACCATGGGGTGAGGGCATGAGGTGCATATTACGTTCTTTGCTTTTCAAGACAAGATTCCATCTTCACGGCTACATTCAACATGGATCTGAATCATACCGATTCAATTACAAAGTCACCTTAAAAGTGTTAGGACTTCCCTGACTGCTTCCACGAGTCTGAAATACTCCAGACTGCCAACAAAAATCCCAATTCCATTACTGAATACCTGCATGTGGCTGCAGCAATGCAATTTCTGTACTGAAGTTTTATCATTTGCACAGCTCCTGAAAACCATTATATTCTGAGAGTATTAATCCAGTTAACTAGACAAGGTAAGCGTTTTTTAAATTAGTGAGATTTGCCGAGACAGTTGATATTCCCTTATCCAATTATTTATTCTTAATAGCTCACAGGAAACTATTCCAATATGAACCATCTAATTTTCAAAAGTATTTTAGAAGTGGAGGAAGAAACATAATGAGGCAGAAGAGTTTAGTTCAGGTCTTGATAAAGAACTTCCAGACAGCAGAAAAGAAAAGCACTTCTGTCTTCCCATACTGCACAAACCACATTCTTTTATTTTATTTTATACGTGATGGAATAAATAAATACATTAACTGATGTGGACATGTTCCTGCTCTGTTCCATCATACATCAAATTATTCCTGTGTTTCCTAATCAGATTTAGTAACAGAAAGAAAAAAAAAAACCAAAAACAAACCCACAAACAAAAAAAACCCAAACCCCCAAACCTTTTATTCAAGGAATTAAGAGGTTTTTTAACAGAATAATAAATTTGGGCCCCTCCCAAATGCATTTTGATAGTATCAAAATTATTTAAAACTCACATTATTTACATCACCTATACTTGAAAAAAAAAAAGCAGAGGAAACTAGTCAGAAGCTAATACAACTTTAAAAATGTTAAATAGTTCTACAGTTAAAACTAAACTGTTCCTTTATTTTAATTCAGTATGTAGATATAGTGTTCTTTTTACATTTTCGATAGAGCAAAAAGTTTTCACTTTGCTCCGTTCTGAAACAAAATTCCTCTCTCTACAACATTTCTATGCTATTAAGAATGGAATTAAGCCTGTTGTTCTGTTTTGATGAATGGAAGAGAATCCAACTCACATTATCTACATGAAATAGAAACATATATTCCAGAAAATAAATATGAATATTCTTTTAGGAATAAGGAATGCAGAGCTGGGATAATTTTAAATTCTTGCAAAAGTCAGGAATCAGAGGAAAATTAATTCAATCTCATTCTCCTTGATATCTTACTTACTAGACCCTCAGCCTTTCTATATCCATCTTGCATTGCCAGGCAAAATATATTTTTACTTTTACTGCATAAATAAATCCTTCTCAGAGAAAAAGTCTATCACTTGTATTTTTATAATTCTCTGACTTTCTTGAATTTCAGTCTATGCAAACATTCTGCAAGACAACACTTTTATTGTGAGGTTGGTCAAATGCTGGAGGCAGGCTGCCCAGAAAGGTTTTGGAGCCTCCAGCTGTAGAGATGTTCAAAACTCAAACAGTCCTGGGCAGCCTGCTCCAGCTGACCTGGCTTTGAGCAGAGGCGTTGGACTACACCGTCTCCAGATGGTCTGCTGACCTCAGCCATTCTCTGATTCTAAGATACTCGGTTCCACCTACAGTGGACAAATGTCCAATGAATGCCTGGACGTTTGACAGAAGTAGCGTCCATGTGGCTGCATACAAACCTCTCCACCTGAAAAGCAATCCTAAGCCAAAAAGACAGGGTGGTCTCATAGTAGCTCAAGGCATAAGTAGTACAACTCCAGGCTGTCTGCCACCGCATGAGAAATCAGAACTGCTGTATTATTTTTAGAATAGCTTGGAAATCTGAAACTAGCATTGCCCTATTTATTGTCTCTGTAGTTCTGGATCGTATTCTTAGTTAAGAATCTCAATTTCTTTGTGGCTCTAGCTTCAAACGTTTATTTAACACTCTCGGAATATTAGTGGGTATGACAAGCTAATTTTTGTGTATAGAGATCTGACTATTGTCCCCAACTCTTGAGTCTATATGTATTCCAGGAATTAAAATTGCCCCATTCCCTGAACCTAAGGGAAAATGCCATGGCATGGCTTAAACCCTCATACTCTCTCTCATCCTTCCCATGACAGCATAGCCTGGGAAAACTCCAGATCACCCCTCCTTTTTCTCTACCACGTATAGTCAACAAAAGGTGCACGTATAGTCAATAAAAGGTGCAAGGAGCTACTGTCTTTTCCCCTGTGGCCTGAGGCGAAGTCCTCAGTGTAGCAGAACACAGAGCACACCACTGCACTTGCGTAGCGCCCAAAGGCAACTTGTGCTTTCTGTAGGCAGCCGGGGCTGCATCTCTCACCACTCTCCTACCCTGATGGGCCAGGGGAATCAGAAAGCCATGAGAAGGCAGTAAGAGGATGATGCACAGTTCACTCCAATAATTGTCTGTTTGACAGATTTCCTTCTTTAATTAAAATTTGTTGATGATTCATTAGAATGTCTTCCTTCATTCCTGAGAAAAGTTCCCTGAACCGCTCCAACAAGACTCTTCTCTCAAGGTGGAGCTACTAACTAAGGAGTAAAAGAGACATAGCATAAAAAACCCAGAGGAAATGCTGCTCAGACAAAATATAGATTGTGATCAATGTAGGGTATTTGGAAGTAAATATAACTGCTGTCTTTTTGTTCTTCTTTTTCACGCATATTTGAAGAACAATATCTTTCAGCTAAATGTAAGTGACACCATGATTCAGTAAAAAGGAAATAAAATTAAAATGTCCCCAAACTTTAGCATGCTACTGTATAGATACTGTATACAGCTATATAGGCAATAATTTACAGTTGGCTTCTGTGATATTCTAGCTGTAAAAGAATCTGTTTCAACCTACATAACAACATTAGAAGGTAATGTTAGTACAATGAATTTCTGTAAGCCATATAATTCATCATCCTTTCAAACAAACCACCTGGCGCTCATCCTAGAAAAGGACAATTTTCCTTAAAAAATAAACTCTTGTTTCACGATCTACATTTACTTAGATAAATAGCTGCCTTGGGAAATGCAGACCACCACTGGTTATTGGTGGAATGTCCTGATTCTTTCTGTTCTCATCTCTGGCTGAATCTGTATGAGGAAATGAAACAGGGTCAGGGTATGGATCAAGAATGGGGCTGTGACTGTCCTCAACTCTTTGTATGGTCTTTGGGAAGGTTTTGGTCTGGGACAGCAAGTGCAGCCAGGACAATGCCTGAGCACGGCTCAAGAGACAGCCTTGACTAGGGGCTGGTTCCCAAGCAGCAGTATAAAGGCTCATTTCTGGCATGTTTAATCAAATGAACATGATCCGAGCTGTACCACGTGCCATCAGGGCCAGAGAATGGTCCCCTTGCCAGTTTTGAGTAGTAGTATAGACATAACCTGCGTGTAACGCATATTGCTTTCCCTACAAGTAGTGACAGCATAAAATAAGGGACTTTTCATGATTTGCTTTGTGATCCATATTTCCATTCATAGAGTATTAATGAAAGATCATTCTTCATCCTATTCTCAAGCGCTGATGGAAATCTCAAGTTCATGGTTGCATTCAATATCTTGTCAAGTAATAGCAGCAGTATATTTCTCAGTTTTAAAAGTTTTTTTCATGTGATCTGCTCTAGCACATCTTGTTAATGTACAGAATGAAGCATTTCATCATAACAGAGGGAGGAAAAATATACCTCAAAGAGACTTTTTTGAAGTGACTGTCAAACAGTGAAGCTGCACGTTCACACAAAAAGCTGCTGTTAACCTGGAAAAGGAAGTCCCACTGGGGCTACTTAATTGTATAAGGAAGTCAAAAGGATTTTACTACAGTATCTCAAAGTGCAACTGAGTCTAAAGGAATGTAACTCCCCCCCCCATCTCTTACAAAAAACATCCTGGGTCACAATAAAAATATGCAGCAAGAAATACTGAGTCGGATGCTTTTTTAAGAAAGTATCACTCCATGAGAATCTGACCCACTCACTTTGCCTACAAAAGTAACATTATTTCATCTTAATTTCTGAACAAAAAGAAGAAGTCAGTCAAATTATATATACATAGTCAAAACACTACACAAATCGGAGGTGTTAAATTTTAGCTATCCCTGGATCCAGACAGCATTAAACAGCAGTTTCTTTAAGACATTTCTGTGTTTCTGAATATGGATTAAAGTCAGCATATACAATATGAGATCTTCATGTGGCAGGGATTGGTGATTCCAATGTACAAATTCATCCCCAGAAAGATCAGGCTTTTATCCTAGGATTCTGGAGTGTTCTGTTACTGTCATTTTCCATCATAGACATAAACACTGTGTATCACAGATTAAATGCTGGGCTTATAAATGTATTGTCAAAGTTTTATTTTGTTTTTACCTTTCAAGAAAATTACAGGGAAGCATCATTTTGGGCGCACAACAAAATGTTGCTTTCTCAGTATAAATGATATCCTTTCTAGTGCCTGATTTGAAACTTCACCAAAGTCAGTAGAGAGACTTCCTTGGACTTTAATGAACTTTAGATCAAACTTTAGATGAATCACAGTAGGACAGCATTTAAATTCATTTTATAGGTATTTGCTAAGCAATGACCTTCTTCTGATTTTTTTCCCCCAAGCACGTTATTCTATGCTCAGACTGCCATTCTCATCAGTGGGAGTTCTGCACATAAATCTGGCAGGAAGTGAGCTCTCCCCCTGCTTTTTGTTGTTGTTGTTGTTCGTTAGACAAGGTTTCAACTCTTTTCTCTGTCTCAAATCACACGTTCCATCCTATAGCTCAGTTTAGTACCTATCTACCCTGAACAAATCCAGACCTTCCTCTCCTCCCACTCCTGTCTTGGTGTCTAGACACCACTCACACTCATGACAAGACTGTACCTTTGCTGGCCCAGGTGTACCAAGGACCAGCACAGCATGATCTAAAGAGACTGGAATGATACCCTCATCAGTCTGTCTTGCCATCACTTTCCTTTTGGCAGCCTCACTCCAAGGCAAGCTTAGTCTGTCCCAAACTCTTGTGTGATTAGCACCTGTTTGTAGGCTAGGTATCCCGCTTAAGACAAGATTGTCATAGTAGGCGGTCACTCAATTGTTTCTGTTTTGTGATGTTATTAGCCACATTTTATTTACACTATTTATGCATGCAGAGCATTTCCTGGAATCCCTGGCTAAGACTGGAACCCCATCACACTACATGGTGCAAAATATACTTTAAGAAAGAAATATTCTTGTCCTACCAGCTGACAAGGAGTAATATAAAGGAGGTCTCACTGTCTCCTTTCTGCAGAACAAGGAATTAAAGTATAAAAACACGGGAAA
This sequence comes from Burhinus oedicnemus, assembly GCA_008921705.1. Taxonomy (NCBI): domain Eukaryota; kingdom Metazoa; phylum Chordata; class Aves; order Charadriiformes; family Burhinidae; genus Burhinus; species Burhinus oedicnemus. The sequence continues at coordinate 483,693 of VFFE01007644.1, read as the reverse complement.
AAAACATAAAGTGGTCTCTCTAGTGTTGGAAATCAGGTATAAGATCTGGAAATCCATTTAAATGTCCAAGCAGATATAGTAAGAGCTAGTATCTCTAAATATGTGACACATACAAAGCTATTCTAATAACAAATTCTCGTCTTCTTTGATACCACAAAAATAAAGACCCCTAGTCATGCTGAAATCCCACTGTGGATTTGGTCCACATGCAACTCCTCATCCAGTCATGTCTAGAGGTATTTAAGATCTCAGTGGCAGCAGTGTCTGAATCCAGATCTCCTACGACCTAGATCTGTGGTTTCTGTGAGATGGCGTTTCTTCTTCTGCAGATTGCCAGGGCAGAAGTACATGTAGCTTTGGATGTGCACAGAGCAGTAGGTCCGGGACACTGGGGAGAGAAAAACCATTCCAAGACAATGCATATTTCAGTGTGAGCTGATAAAGTGAACAGAAAGGGGCTCTGTCACAGAAGAACCGGTTATGAAGAGAGAACATTTTTGTAAGCTAATGACAGCATATACTTAAGGCAGTAAATCAGTCAGCAGATCCCAAAGTAAATAAGATTCACATTTTACATTTGTACTAACACTCTTCTGCAGCTTCTTCCTTATCTTTGCTTTCAGACCCTAGTCTCTCACCTCCCTCCATTCTCAAGATGATTATATCTTCCATCAGATTTATTGATTCAGATTGTTCAAAGAAGCAAGCTTGTTTTCATAGGACTGAAAGCAGCACAGATTACTATTCAAGAGTTCGGGGCTACTGAATAATTGAAAGTGTAGACTTCCAATTAGGTAAGCCTGAAAGTGAACTGAGTGTTGTCTTCCCATCTCTCTGTGTTTGAATTAAAAACTACATATTCACAGAATATAAATGCTTTTTTTCTGCCTTAAAATAATAGCTTTATTTCTGCTCCTTAGAAGATGGAGGTCTTGGTCAACATCTGCATAAATTACAAGCTGTTATATGACCAACATTTTAAGAGCTTTTTATTTTGCCTTCTTCAAAACAAAAGTTCACACTAAAAAGTCAGGAAAATGCAAAGTAAACTTAGAGGCCATGACAGGTCTTAACACAATGGATGTAAATTTTCCATGACTTTTTGCTGTTGTTTCCAAAAAGCTTTTTTTCTTTCTTTTTTTTTTTAATAGACTTTTCTAACCATATGATGATTTTATTATCATATTCTTCTGTTTCTGCCTTCATTTATCTTTTTAAATTTAACCTTAGGAGATCAAGAAGGTAAAAAAATAAAAGCATACACACATATGTACATGTACATAAACGTATACAGATGTGTATAACAATATTTTCTTTATTTCTGAAACATCAGAAAAGGCAAAGCTTTTTCTCTTCTGAAACAATTCTGCATGAGATAGTATTATTTTTTTCATAAAACCTGAAAAAAAAAAATCAAGAATCTGATAATATATTATTGGATGCAAGCATAAACTTCTCACATTTGTTATTATTGAATGTTTATGCTTTCTCAATATATTAAGTATCCTCAGTTTAACTTATGGCCCCAGAAACAGAGAATATGAGGTTGGGGTACCACAGTATGTCAAAAGCCTTTGAGCTTCTTGTTCAAGAAAGCTTTTGCACAGCACATGATCCTTTGAGTACCATTCCAAGTGAAACCTTTGTCCTTACCAGGAGACAGCTACTGAACAGGGGGGAAGAAAATTCAGAAGGACAGTGTGTAAAAAATATGGAACTATCAGTAGTTACATAGGTTTAACAGACTACATTGAATGGTACCAGCTGGCTATTAGACAGAAATTACCAGAACAATATTTGGACTGGAACAACTCCTGATGCTCTTTCTAGTCCATTCGTGGCCAAATGCATAAGAATGGAAATGTTCTGCTAGGAGATTAGCTCCTAAACTGTCTGTCGGGGAAACAGCACATTTTGCCTCCCATGAGCTGCCATGACCTATTGTAGTCCTATGTATCCTTCAAAAGCTGATCCCAGGGGCATCAGTAAGGCAGTGAGAGCTTTCTGTGCACAGAAAATGCTCTTTTTAAGGAAATAAACCATAATAGACCATGCTGTCAGGATTTCTGCAGACAACCCAGGCAAAGGGCAAAATTCAATCTCTCAGCCTTAGTATGAGGGTCTTCATTTAGCAACTCTACGTCAATTGATTCTGCACATGAAAGCCCTCTAATCACATGAGCACTATACTGGTCATTTTGCTCTTCCAAGCACAGTCTGTTTGTGGCTTGACCAGATCCCAGAATCAAAAGCGGTTATGGCCGTGCCATCTCATCTAAAAAAGTTGTCACAGTGAATCTGAAAGTCAAGTAGTAGAACAAGGCTGACAAGGTTCCTGGCAACAAATTGATTTCATGACCCTTGGGGAGAAACAGATTGAGACGTCAGCAGGAGACAAGGGACCTCACAGGAAAAGCCATTGGAGTCTGTAGGAGGTGTCTGCCACTCCAACTTATCTCACAGCTCGTCAGCGTGTGTGACTGCCATAGATAATGATAATGAAAGTGAACTCATTTATGGAATGGTTATCTTGATCACAGCTTGGACAGAATATAAAACTCCATGTGAGTGACAGTATTTGGAAATACAAGGAAAAGTCACATTTACTTCAACAAAGGCTTGGAATATCTCACCAGGCAAACCAGGAAAGATGAGGAAAATAAAAGGATTAAAACTCATGGATGTGACTTAATCTTTAGCTCTAATTTTTCTTGAATGGAAGAAAACAACTTCTTTAATCTGATATATAATTAAAAGTACACTGCTTTCTATCCACAACTAATTTCCATTACAAGCTCCAGCAGAAACACCACCTCAAAGACAGCCTGGGACAAAGCAGGCAGCCTCACTGGGAGACACTGAGGAAATATAATGTGTGTCTCTTGCCCATGACATTCAGCAGTATTTCAAAGCAGGATCACCACTATTGTTTGGTGGCCTCCTCACAGCTTCATCATAGGCCTCACCCTGAGGTGTTCTGCCCTCAGCAAACCTTGTAACACTTTATGCCTTGCCAGGCACAGAATGCCATGTTTACGTCCCTTACAAGACAGACAATTTTTTCGTCCTATTTTTTCCCAGCTTGCTACCAAAATGTAATGAAAATATCTAGATTCATTTAGGCCTGCTTTTGTCACCCGCTGCTTGTGCCCCCACTCTCCTCTCACTGTAACACATTGCTCAGATGTAATTGCAGCCACAGGTTCTGTGAGCAAAAGGATGAAAGTGAGCCCAGGAGACTCACAAGCCTGTTCTCTGAATGCGTTGCAAACCTAAAGCAAGTATCTCTGTTAAACACCACCTCAACTTTCTCTCTATAATAGCTAATTGCTTTTTATGCCCTCCTAGTTTAGTGCAGAAGTTTGAACTAGATCATAGAATGGTTAGAGTTGGAAGGGACCTTAAAGGCCACCTAGTTCCAACCCCCTGCCGTGGGCAGGGACACCGCCCACTAGACCACAGTTGCTCAAAGCCCCATTCAGCCTGGCCTTGAACACTTCCAGGGATGGGGCATCCACACCTTCCCCAGGCAACCTGTTCCAGTGCCTCACCACCCTCACAATAAAGAATGTCTTCCTAATATCTAATCTAAATCCACTCTCTTCCAAGTTTAAAACCATTACCCCTCATACACTCCCTGATAAGGAGTCCCTCCCCATCTTTCCTGTAAACCCCCTTTAGATACTGGAAGGCCGCTATAAGGTCCCACTGGAGCCTTCTCTTCTCCAGGCTGGACAACTCTCAGCCTGTCTTCATAAGAGAGGTGCTTCGTGGCCTTTCTCTGGACTTACTCCAACAGGTCCATGTCCTTCTTATGCTGGGGGCTCCAGAGATCCTCAGCACTTTTTCCCAACTCTATCATAGACACATTTTTTTCTTCCAGATAAATAACGTTTTATTTTCCCCTGGTAGTTAACATAAAAATGAAGCACTAGAAAACAAACTGGAGTTGCAAGAGAACGTTACATTGGAAGCAAAGACATTGAAACAAGAGATTCAGCACAGCAGCCAGGATTTTCAGATCTGCCTAAGGGCTAAATCCTATAAGAAATAGAGGAGCTTGAAGATGGACTTAGGTGGAGCCAGAGTTTGCAAATAAAAACTGACATCCAAAATATGCCCGGCACAACCGCACCTCAAATGAAGACCCCCTCCATCCAATATGACCTTTCTCAAGGCATCTGTCGTTCTGTTTCTGAGCTGAATTCAATCGGCCTGCATGGTGAGGTGGGCAGCTCCTCCTTGAGCCCCATCAGGAGTCCAAAACCGCTCGAGAGATGAGTCTGATCTGGCAGGGGCTCACAGGGCAAGTTCAACACAAACCAATAGGATGGGTCCCCTCGCAGAATACGCCTTCAGTGGTTTTCATTTTAAAATAACTGCTGGAGCAGTAGCTAAGTGGTAACAACATTGCCGCCAATAGGGGTGGCAAGAAGCTTCTTCAGAAACTGGGAGAGTTTGTTTGACTGACCTCCATGTTCTGTGGCAGTCCAGCTCATACTCACCATATGCTGTACCAGGCTCGTCTGGGGAGAGCAACACGTTCCCCACTGCCAGCAAGTGCTGTGCCTCCTGGCACACAAGGAAATAAAAAAAATTTGGAGAGAGTGAGTAAAAAAAGCAGAGGCAGCAGATGACCCTCTAACTTCTCCAGCTGAACACACAGTTGGAAGGCATGGAGCTCACCTCTGGTCCGTTGTCTTGGGACTGCTTCTGTGTATTTAATTAAATGCTTTCTCTTATGTGCTTACTATTATAATTCTGATAACTCTATATGGTCCGATGTCTCCTTTTGAAGTTATGTTTTCCAAAGGCCATTAAACTAATTTCTAGTTGCTACACCAATGTTAGATAGCTAGAGGGATACTTCCCAGCATAGTGCAAAGAAACACAAACACTGTGGTGGAGGGAACCACTCTTTGTAAACTTGTAGCTGTCTTCTACTGTTTATGAAGAGGGACAACAGTTCTCCAACTAAATTTAGGATGTTTCTGTAGTAAATTCAGTTTTTTTGTTAGGATCAAATTCTTGACTTACTAGGTTTACTATTTAGTAGTATATTTCTGCTAGCATCTGGCAGAAAAAAATAATACAAACCCCCTCCCCAGACTAATACAGGAAAATGAGCACTAAAGTCATTCAGAAAAACCTCTATGCCTGGGAAACATTGCACAAAACCAGCTTTCAGTAAGGCCCCCAGCAAAAGGCACATGGATTATTATATCAGTATAAGGTCTGACAGCACCACCAAATGATCCAAGTGGTCGCCATTCAGACATGAATGAAGAGCTTTCAGAGAAACTCATTCTAGTTCATGAGAATTCAGGCCACAGACTTCTACCCACACGCACTTCCATATTTCAGTTAATAATCTTCAGACTTAAAGAAAAGGAATGAGTCAAAGAAATAGAGTATAATTTTTTTCCCCCCCTCGGAATGGAAAAATATAATTTAAACAAGAGAGAAGTATAGCTTCAGATCAGAGCACGGAAGCGTGGGAGCTGTGCTCTGTAATTGGGTTGTGTGGGAATAAATTACTTTGAGTGAAAAAGGACCCGGACCTCTTCATCTGAAAAGTTTGGAATCTGACTTGGGAATGACACAGGGATGTCCGAGAGCTCAACACTATTAATGAAAACAGGTGTCTTTAAACAGGCAAGATCAACAGGTACTGTGCTATATTTCAACCTGTTGAGAAAATAGAGGAGAACTGTCGATGTTCCAGGGAATAAGGACTTCTTGGTTCTTCACTAGTGCTATTCTTTACTGGAATATAAGATCATCCTATTAGTTCATACTGAGTGTCCGTGTCCAGGTGGTGGCAGAAGAGGGCCTGCAGGGGTGATGTCTGTGTGAAAAGACCAGGGGCTGCCCCCATGTCAGACAGAACCAGTTCCAACAGACCCCTTGCTGATGCCCAAAGCTGAGCCCATCAGCAATGCTGGTGGTGTCTCCGTGATGGCATATTTAAGATGCTGCATAGCAGCTGTGAGAGAGTTTTCCCCCTGCAGCCCACGAAGGACCATGATGGAGAAGATAACCACACTGCAGCCCCTGAAGGATCCCACAGCAGGTGGACATTTCTGCAAGATCGTGTTATGACTCTTGCCCCTCCCTTCCCACTAAATGCTCCTGGTCAGGCATGACAGTCCATCAAGTTCTGCTCCTGAAGCTTTTTGTACTTGTACTGCCTGCTGCTCTGCCTTGCTGGTGGGGCAGCAACACTCACAGCCCTGTTGTCCAGCCTGCCAGCAAGAAGGACTTTCAGAAGGGGTCTCACCAGGCCACTCAGTGGCCTAAAATGACACATGCTTCATGAGAAGAGCTTTGAAGAACCTGGTTGTCTCACATATCCAAAGCAGATTTTTTTAAAAAATTGGATTTTCCAGCCCTGTCTTCTTCAATTTTGGGAAGATTTTCACAGGGAAGTTAAAAATAAATCACACTTCCCATATCCAGCTCCTGTACAGATTCTCAGATCCTTAGCCAAGTATCTTTGTCCAAGGCTTTTTGGTCAATACATTAAACCGTGAAACAATGGAACTGAATTCCCATTCTCATAATGTCTCAGCATATATTTTTTTTTATATATATATATATCTCTGACATGGTTTACAGCTTAAAAGTCTGAAAGTCCAAATTATTTTTTGTCTCAACACCACAAATTCTTCTGAAGGAGCACAAACAGAATGGTAAATTCCAGCTCAAGCATTGAAGTTTGATACAGGTATTATCTGCTAAAAATTTGTTCTTATAGATGTCTGGCAGCATATTCTGCCTATCTTCAGCAAATGTATTACTAGTCTGAGTAACTATTAAATCTCTGCATGGTGTCACAGATGAACAACGGTCTAGTAACTAATCAACAGAGCACAATGAGAACATTGCCATTTAATCGCTTTTAACGAAACATGCTACAGGAAGAGTTTGAGTATGACCAGCATGAGGCAATAAGACAGGATTATGCATCAGGTAGAAAGATCTTTCCCATATAAAATATAATTATCAGTTGTTTGTTTCCTACTCTGCCTCTGTAGAATTTTATCAGTTAACATTTTCCTTTCTTTCTTTTTTCTAATCAAAACCAATATATTTTATGTTTTATATTATATATTTTATATTTATGTCTTATTCTATTTTATAAAATATATATTTATATATATTGTGTTTTTTATCAAGACCAATATATTTATATATTATATTTTATATTTATATTTTATTTTATAGACATGTCCTTTTCTGCTCTAAAGATCCTCCTTGTTTATATGCAAGAAGAGAGAGACTCTTTATTCTTTGGGGTTTTAAACCAAAAAGTATCATTTTTAGTGCCCTGTGTTCCCTGTAACCAAAAAAACTACACCAAAATTTACTTTAATGAAGTGTTATGGCATATAAGAAATCTCTTTGCTAAAAGATTAGTGACACCTGTGTTTGGTGACTTGCTTTATCTCTGGTTTTATGTTCATCATTGTTTCCTTTTGCAGTAAAATATTTCAGTGTTTTCATGAAAAACTTTAAATAATAACTATTTTAATATTCCTCTGCAGTGTGTTTTTGTTCTTCCTATTCTGAATCGTTCATATTAAATGCATGATCTACTAATATTTTGACTACTTCACAATGAACTACAGGGTGATAATTTGATTCTTAATTTGAATAGGCATCTGTGTAAGTATCTCTTCTCTGAACTGTGAAAGACAATTCACCATAATCTTTCTTAATAATATTTTACATCAAGAAATAGAAGTATGCCATTATTATCTCTTTCTAGATCAGTTTCGTTTTACTAGATGTAATTGTTATTGTGCAGTTCTCCAGACTGCTTTATTTTATCTCATTCTATAACTAGGAATATGTTATTTGCATGCTATTACTGATTTTTCCACACTGAGCTGTTCCTTTAAAATTTCATATTAATGTACGCTTAGAGTTGACTATTGCTAAAAAGGATTATTTTCTTATATGTTATAAAATTGGAAGAGGACTGAATGACTGTTGAAGAATAAAGCTATTAACACAGCGTGGGAGTTAGGACATAAAGCAAACCCCAATATGCCTGCTTCTCTGCCTGTTTTATTTATTGAACAGGATTTGTGCACCAAGAAGAGAGCAAAAGTATATAGCTTCTATGTGTGGTTTGTACTTCCTATATGATGTAAGAAAAAAAATCTTGATTTTGTGCTCAAACCATGTGGTTGGAAAATATCACTAACTTTAATGGGAACATGAATAAGGACTACAAGTCATGCTTGTTTTAAAGCACAAATCATTCCTAGCGTTGCAAGATAACAGATAATTGTTGTTTTCAGTGATCACCATCCTGTAACACTACATTTTTGAGGAGACTTCTTAGCTAACTGTGGGTAGAAGTTGGTTTCCTTGTAAGGATGGGTGCAGTCCACGTTAAATGAATAGAAGGAGTTGTAAAGCCGTGTGTGCTCTGTAGCACGGGTTCTGCTGACTGATTCCAGCATGAGGTTGTCTCAGCAAATATGAACTTTCCTGTGCTCCACAAAAGAACAGTAAGGATTTCTCTTTTTGTTTTCACATTCTAAGGCGAGCCCCAAATCTTTGAGGTTTTTTAAAGACTCTGAGACATTTACTTTTAAGGCACTTACTCATAGTTCAGAAAAAAATAATTCCAGTAACTGCCTGATTCTGTATCAGTGGCCCCAAATCAGTGTCCTCAAACATCCCAGGAGAATAATTGAGTCACGAGAACATCAAGTGAGTGTCACTGTAGCTCAGTAAGTATGTATTTAGAGAAAATGAAATGGTTCCAATAAAAGATACCAAGAAAGCCTCATTAATATCTTGGGATGTGGAAAGCTACACTTCAAACCCCTGGAATGAGCTAGGCACAGTGGGGCTCTTGAATTATAGCTGCATATATGCCTAGCATATGTCAAAACCACTTGGCTGTTGAGTAGCTGCATGGATGGTTTCATAATCTTGGCTTTCCATCTTGGTCTTGATGTAGGACCACCCTGCCTGAGTGTTCAAATAGCTGTAGCAATCTCCTACCTGCAGTCATAAATGTCAATAAACCATATCCACCCCATTATGTGTAGCTGAATGATTTCTTGCTCTTACTGCATGCATAGCCGGATAGCTAAAAAGCTCAGATATGTAGATGTCACATTTTAGGTAAGCATACTTTATACATAAATTTAAAGAAACTTGGTCATACTTCTCAAGACTTCCTAATAGTAGCAATATAAAAAGTTTAACACCTGTCTCTTAAACATCACCAGAGTCAGCAGAAAAGGATCTGAAAAAATCAGACAGAAAGTCCACTGAAAATTCCTGAGAGCAGATTCAGGAAAGAACATATGTAAAAACATAGAAACATCTAGCAATGCAAACATATCCTTAGAAAACCAAGCCATAGAAAACAACTACCATGAAAACCGCTATATAACAGGAAGAGATGAAGCATGATTTGTTATTATTAAAGGGTAAAATATCTGTCATACAGTCAGCTACAAGTGTTAAAATAAAACCTCTCCTAGAATCAAGTAAGTCCAAGTAACATACTGCAGAGAGATCATTTCTCACTACAGCCTGTTAAATATGGAAAAGAACCAGGAGGAGGGAACTGAAAACCTTTTATAGAAGCACACCTAAAAGGGAGGCAGATTATCAGTAAGACCTCAGCCACCTGTTACTAATTATTTTAGCTTCAGGTTCTTAAGTAAACACAGATGCAGCAAAACCAATCACTGGAGAAAAAGAAATGCTCAAGCAGAATGTGGAAAAAAATCCTTATCCTTTACACTTCCCTTGTAACACCCATCCTGAGAGACAATAATTTTTGAATGGAACAATTAATAAGATCTTTTCATACCAAGGGAAATGACTCCACAATGAGGTTTAATGTGTTAGAACTGAGGTGAAATTTATTAAAAAAATAAATAAAAGCCTTATCCAAGGTGAAAGGTGGTACACTGGATGGTTAGGGATGTTATGTTTTGAAGGGCATTCTCACCACAAATTGCTAGCTCACAGGCAAAGCAAACGGAATAGTTGCGTAAGGAAAAATGCATAGCAAATTAAAGCTGAGAAAAAAAGCACATAGGCATTAAACATTAAAACAATTACTTAATAAGCCCTACTATACTTCAAAATTCTATGTGACGCATCAGGTTTACATACCAGCCTACTGGGAAAAAGGAGAGCTTTGCCCCTGTGTATCACTCATTCGAGCTGTGGCACATTTCAGGAACTTTTTCATTCTCTGACTAAAATTTTAAGCAAGCCAAGCATGGATACTTTTCCATGACTTCTCATCAGGGAAGCCAGGAATATTAACAACATGTAGAATGGTAATCATGTGCCATCTCCTTTTCCTGTGCGACATGAAGTACCGTCTCATGCCAGCACAGAGAGAAAAGTTTTGCTAGATCTTCTGTTGCTGCTCCGGAGCAATCCCCAGCAGTTGCTTTGCACTACATAAATCTCCATATGTGTATCAGGTCTTTGTGAAGGGTAAAGAAAAAATCACCATGAAAGAACAAAGTACTAAGATGATCAATGAAAATGCAAGGTTAAGTAAAACCAAACCCAACCCATACAAATGGTATTTCAGTACAAATCAGAATAGTGGAATCTCATAATAATGCACTCAGGGAAATAAAAGAAGGTACACAGTCAATGAAATAGATTTGAAATGCTAAAGGTCTGAACACACAGTGGGCGAGAACCACTTCTGTGCAGAGCAGCAGCGAGAGGCCGGTGCACCAGCAAGCAGAGCACAAGTCACCTTTGGCTGGTGCTGCAGAGGGGTGAATTTCATTCGGAATGGTTTGGACTTTGGGAATAGAGCCAAGACCACCAGTGCAAATCTTGATAGAGTAGCTACATTACTTCACTACTAGTGTTCAGCCTCAGCTACCTAGGACATGAAGAATGTACAGTCTATTCATTATGACTTCAAAAATATGTATTTTAACAGCTTGGAAAAGTCCCGCAGGTAATTCCATCATGAGCAGATCAAAAAGCAGTCATGGATAGTGAACATCAAAGTTTGATTGCTATTGATACATACATAAAAATCAAGGAGTGTCTATTTTACTTATCTTAAAAGAATAGCTTCAGTAATTAGCATAAAATAATATTTAAATCTAGATAAAGGTAATTCTTTGCAGTCATATGAGTCTTAACCACCCTGACAAATCAGTTGGGAAGCCTAAAAAAACCTTAAAAGTAGAAGGAACGCTTTGAAATGCAGCTGTTGTTAGGATGGTCTCCGATCACAGTCCCAGCACTGACATTCCAGTAGGTTTGAGCAAGGGCCAGGGGGAGAAAAGAAGTGAAATCAGCTGAATAGAAATCGCAAGGGAAATTATCATAGTTAAACAATAGCCAAAATCCCTAATTAGAATGCATCCACAGACACCAGAGCTCATACTTGCACTTCATTAAAGAGGGACCTGGGATATTCAGTAAGCAAAAGTCTTCAGTTTCTTAGCTGTGTATTTTGTACAGATACAAAAATCTGCAAAGGGGAATTTATAGGTAGGTAAATAGATTGTGGAGGATGTACACAATGCTTTAACTATTTCTTAGGAGTTTTATGGTATAAACAAATGAAAAGTGGATACAGCGTTAAAATGGGGAGGCTTGCAATTAACTATTGTGGTATCCCAGATTTTATGCCATGCGTAGTTAACCTTTCAACAACTCACAAAGAGTTTAAGCACTTTTTTATTATCAGAGGAAACTGGAGGCAAGTTCGAAAGTCTTGGGGTATTTAGAAACCTAAGTAGAAATCTGACAAATATTTCTTGAAAGGAGAATTATCTGTCAGAACTGACTTATTTCATTAGGACTGCATAGTAAAATAAAAGCTCATCCATATTTTGCTTAGACAGATTCTCATGTCTTGCTTTTGGAACAGTCAACCATTGACACAGGGGAAGAAGAAAGTCTAGTGGTAGGAAAAAATCCCCCCACTAAAGAATGAAAAATTATAAAACAAAAACATTAGGCAGTGTACTAAACCAAAGAATGGTATAACATTTTTATCAGCTTTATTTCAGCTCACATCAAGATGCAAAAACTTCCATAGGTCAAACAAATAATTTTTCATACTACATGACAGAAGCGGAAGGGAATTATAATTTCTCCCTGCAGATTGATAGACTTTCTACTGAACTTTCCACTGAGCTCAGCTAAAGTTCATCTTACTTATGGATAAAACAGAAAATATTGGAACTTCTTTGAAACATGTGTCGTGGTTTGGGCCAGATTGGCCCAATCCGGTGGAACGACAGATGCTCTCTCTCTCTCCTGCTCCGCTCAGGAGGCAGGAAAGAGAGAGGAAAAAAAAGAGAGAAAAAGAGAGACTTAAGAGTTTAGAAGGAAATGAAATATACAAAGCCGTATCAAGCTCCCAGGATGACAATCACATCACCAGCAGGCTCAGGGGAAGTCCCAGACTGGACTCAGTGACAGATGGGAACAGGATTCCGGATCTGGAGTCAGGATCAGGATCAGGATCAGGATCAAAGGTAGATGCAGAGACCGAGTCCTCCCAGGACGCCGGCCATTGAAGAAAAAGAGGCTGACCCTTTGATCCCTCAGCTTTTATACTGAGCATGAGGCAGATGGGATGGAATACCCTTGTTGGTCAGTTTTGGGTCACCTGTCTTGTCTGCTCCTCCCCGCAGGTGTGACCCCTCTACGCTTTTCCGCTTCTGACCCTCCAACGGGGCAAGTAACAAAGTTGTCTGTCCTTGGTTGCCATAGCAATAAGTATAAGCCAGAGCCTCTCTGCATACCGTTCCTTGGCATCAGCCATAAACATGGGTCTTATCACTCTGAGAACGAACGGTTTCCTGCACAACATGCTGTTAATTTCAGCAGTTAGAAGAGGTCCAGCTAACAAGCAAAATTACTGAACAAAATTGGTCCTGCTTTACCTCAAACCAGGACAACATGAAACATCAAAAGTTAACAATGGAGGGAGCAAACATTCTTAAAGTGAAAAATGTGTATAGTAGCATTACATGCTTAAATTGTTACAATTGGCTAATGATTTTTGGGGTTTTTTTTCTGCTGATTTTCCAAATCTGACATCCTTCTAAGTATCAGATGTTTACTTGGTTGATGTCTTCAAAGAATTATGGTCTTTGTAGAAATCCAGAGTAACTAAGCAAACAGGTTCAATGTCAGGAATTAGAGAGCAGTCATTAGTCCTGTTATGTTCTGATTTGTGTTGGTCCTTGAATTATAATTATCACTTGCATTACGAACACACTTAGAGGTCTATTCTGTTAGCAGTAATACTAAACCCATACAAAATATTGTTGTATATATAATATTGAAGGGTAAAAAGAGGAGATAGGAAATTAGAAGTCATATAATCTTCATCTAAAAACAAGGAGACTAAAATTAAGTGGGTTTGCACACAAAAACCTGTGTCAGAATTGGATTCTGCACTCACATCTTCCAAGGTATTTTTATTCCATGTGACCACCCTTCATCATTAATGTTACACAACTTGTTACAGGATTAATGTTTGATTGCAGTTTACAAGTAGAAACTCAGGTAGAAACTTACTATTACAGACTGTATTTTCACCTGAGTACAGGAAAAAAACCAGCCATGAATACTGCATGCTTATTCTAATGAAAATATTCGGAACAGAAACACAGTTGGTTTTGTCCTCTTTATTTACCTTTTGGTTTTCCGCAGAAAGTAGATACAATTATTTGCTGGGACTCAGTTTTAGAAGCAACTTAACTTTAAATTTAAAAATATTTAGGCTTTAATGAAGCACAGCGTGAGAGCTAAAAAACAGCAACATCAAACAAAGAGAAATTAAGCAACTGCAACAGGTACATATCTAAGGTAGAGAAGTACATCAGGCTGCAGAACCAGAGATCAAATACTCCCGATTTTCCTTTTACCCTTTGGGGTCGTTTCTCTGATAAATAATTCACAGACTGCAGTGCAAAGTAGTTTGCATACTGACAAGATTAAAAAGAATGCTTTGTCTGGGTTAAATTTACAATCTGAAACCTTCCTTTAAAATGTCAGGCAGGTAATTAATTTAAGATGGTTTGCCAAGCAGAATCTCTGACCCCGTCAGAATAATTTCATTTCTTGAGGGTGAAGGGGATATTACATTTATCTTTGTGGAGTCTCTGGTTTGTTTTCTTCTTCCTTTCTCTCTCTTCTTGCCATTTATTACTTGTTTCATAACGTCACGCGGAAGCAAAAATTAGCACCACAATCTTCTCCTCGTGAATTTGTGACGATAAAGCAAACATTGGCTGCAAATTGCCAATGAATAGGGAATAGAGTACAAGTCAGACCTCTTGACTTGAACACAAGATGAGCATTTTCCGCAGAGAGAGCTCTCCCCTGCCTGAGCGTTCAGACAAGCATTTTGAGTAGCGGTGGGAAATGCATAAATTCAACAGCACGAAGATTCACTTTTGGCATAGCAAAACATCCTGTCCCACATAGGCCCAGTAGTGTGCTTTCTTATGAATGAATGCCTAAATGCATGACAATCAGCAGGATTTTTACATCGGCTCTTCAAGCCAGGTTTACTGGTGTAAAATTTTATTAGAAATTGTGTCACCTCAGCTAATCCCTGCAGGCAGTGTGAAAGAGATTAAACAACGCAGTAACACTATCTGGAGGTTTAATTCTAAGTTTGCATGGTTAGGTGGGAGAAAGGGGAATTGGAACCCAGAAAGATGCCAAAAAAGGAAATATAATTAACTTTCCTGAATACATACCGAATTTTCTGTTAGAAGCAGACTGTGACATTGTATACTAATTGGTTAAAAGAAATGCCATTTCAACTCACTAATCAAGACATAGTAAGGTGATCTTGATTTTTTTCAAAAAGAAGAGGTCACACCAAGCTTGACTTCATCTGAAATCCAAGGAAAATGTAAATCAAGCATTTACAAACTGCAAATATAAATCCCAAGATGTATGGCTAAACTTTTATGCAAGTTCAAATTAGAGATGTGCTGAAGTACTTGAAATGGTTTGGAGTGCTTTGCTGTCCTCCATGCTGACTGAGCTTTTGAACTCTACTTTTATCTTTCATGTGGCTATCCAACAAACATCTGTTTTTCTCTTCTAGACATTCCCTGTATCCAACCAAGTCATGAATTAGCCTGTTTACAAATACCTTTCTTTCAGGAATCAGCGCAGAAAAGTGAAAATAAAACAGGAATCTTCTGCATCCTGTACAGAAACCTTGAAATGGACAGCAAGAGTATGAAACTTTCCATTTTGGAAGCTGATAATTTTCAGCGGCACCTGAGGAGGGACATTGTGACCCCTCAAATGCCATTGTTCTCTCAGTGTTTAAACTGATACCTTGCATACTCCCTAACAAGCTTATTTTGGCTCAGTGGGACTACTCAGACTCTTAATCAGTAAGTAGACACCACATCGACTGAACGAAGGTAAAAACCTGTTTGATTTTTCAGACAGCACTAATCCTCAGTCCCCAAATTGCACAGCAACAGAAGACAGCTTTTTGAAAATCTGTGTTGCGGGTATTTTAGGATGTTATGTCTTTCACTGGCCAGCATTTCTGCTGATCTTAGTCTCCTCCTGGAAAGCTCTCTTTAGTCATTAGCTTTCAGGAAGTAACTCAACCGAGTTTCCATTAGGCCAGATTTCATTCCTGTAGTTGAAAATGCAGTCATTTCCTTCCTGGCCAGACATTATCCATATGGGGAAAGAAAGGATGGGGCTGGATGCAAGGCCAGAACATGATATGCTGATGAGAGTTTTTATTTTATTTCAGACGAGTGAAGACAAAAGTATCTGGAGCACCTTTCTCAGCTTGATTCATCTGAATGTCCCTCATGACTACAAACTGTACGTGTAAAATGTGGCCTAAAGATGGCAAAAAGATAAATGTCATAGTGCGAACTCCCCTACAGTGAGAATACTGGTTGTTCCACTGAAATGAGCGGAGCTCTGCCTAGCGTTTCAATCTTTCTGGTTCCCTATTTAGTACAAAGTGATTTCTTCTTGTCCAGTGCTGTTCTGCAAACAGTCAGGTTGGCATAAAGTAGCTCTCTGAGCCTTCTGTTCCCCAACATATGAGATTTGAGTGAAACAAAGCCATGTGTTTTTCACAAGACTTTCAGAGTAAATATATGTTTCACCATAGAATAAGATGTAATTTCTCTTGATAATCCTTACTAAGGAAACTACTTGGGTACTCCCAAATCAGACACATATCTAAATTACCTGTGAGCATTTCATGTCAAATACGTTATATTCAGGCCTTGATTCAGTAAGATAAAAAGGCACAAATCTAGTTTCGATCCATGAACAATAGTTTCAACATCAACATAAACCCTGGTGTATTCAAAGGCACTCATTTTAAGACAAATTTTAAAATAACCTGCTTCTTGGGAGTGCCTCACCCTGAAGATCTTCAGTGAATCTGGTGCTCCACTACAAAAGGTGATAATTTTCCTTTCTGTTAATGAGAATTCAAAAAATAGATGAATAGAAATTCACCTTATTCAGAGGCAGTCATGAAAGTGCTCACCCATTTTTGACACTATGAGATTATGTCCCTGTTCCACAAATAACTGTACTCCAGGCTACACATGCACTGCTTTGATGATAACCAAGTTGTTTAAATCTCTATTCCAGTGACAGAAACATCTTGCCTTAAGAAGCTACATTTGGAAATTGCAGTTTGTAAACTTAGATCTACGATAGGAACAGCTTGAACCAGTATGATTTATAATGGGTGTTTCCAGAAATCATAACCAAACCATAGATGAAGAAAAAAATTTTTTTTGTTGTGTGAATGGCCATATTGACAGTTTCAACTCATTCGTGAGCAACTGATGATAACTAGTCCAGAAAACAAATGTAGTTAATCAAAAACCAAACCGCATATATTGGTCTATTAGTATGTTTTGTGAATAGCGTGAACATACATATGCCACCCTGTAATTACTGTTTACAGAACATTTAACATTCCCATGTAAAAGCAGCTGAATTATTTGTTATGTCAAAACTTCGAGGATAAAAGTTTTCCCCATGAGTGAAAAGGTAGGTACCCTATGAATTTTAATATGTTGTCAGATATTCTGACAACAAATTACGAACAGAACTTCTACAATGTTAATAAAAGAACAGTTCCTGGGGGACTGGAAACTGAGAAATTATATTCAAGGTATGAAAGACAGTAAATGTATTAATAGTATTACAAATATATTCTCAAATTATTTCACTTCTTTAGTATGACTTTTCTAGGTTTCAGACTTTTAGACTACTCTAAAAGTACGCCTGGAAATGCTTGGAAAGTACTTTCCAGTAACTTTGTTATGATCCGTGGTTTTCTTATCACACAACTTCATTTGCAATGCATCCTTTCAATAAGGATATCCAATAACACCTCTTTTCCATAATTGTAATGACTTTTATCTCTACAAGCCCACAACAGTGCCTTCACTACAAGCTTATCAGCAACATAAGACCAAGTTGAACACATTTCTTTTCATACAGGGTTTTGATCTAAAAAAATGAGGTGCTTAAAAACTATATGGTCTTGGGGAAGGTTAACTGCATCAGAAAGATGCTCCGTTCTTTCATCCTACTGGTGCATTCAGAGTTGAGGGCAAAACGGGGAAAAGAAGGAGGGAAGCACGTTTTGGCTTTCACACGAGCACCACAGACCTTTCTTTCCCTTCCTCAGGTACCTGAGAGCTGATGCTGAAGCTTTGTAAAGTTAATCTTCTGTTGAAGGTTTGGCACTTCAAATTAAATAGTAAAATTGCCAAATATTTTGATGGTATGTCAGGTGAGGAGGAGTCTTGCAAGACAGGTAACAGCACAACTATAATAGATAACATTAATAGACTGGACAAATCACAAGGTAAAGTGCTGTAGGAGCTACTATACACTGATATTTAAAGACATGCTGGATGGGTAAATAGCTCGTTTTCATCCTCATCTTCTCTGGAGATTATAGGAATCCATGTTATGCTTATAGGTTTTGTGTCAGTAAAACTGTAAACACATATTCTTTCACATACAGAGTTCGTAAAATCTGGAAAAAAAAAAAAGACATATCTAAGTTCTGGATAGTCTATGTATTTCCTCCGAGTTTATATCCAATGTATTCTTAAAAAAGTATCAGTTTTACCCTCCATATGCAAAGAGTTACTTTCACTATATTTAGTTTGGACCACAGTACAAGCATAAAAAGTTGTTTAGAGAATACCACAGAAGCTTTAGCAAAGATCTTTAATA
>VFFE01007644.1:381429-465412 GCA_008921705.1 Burhinus oedicnemus | reverse complement strand
GACAGGAGAGAGAGAGAGCATCTGTCATTCCATCGGATTGGGCCAATCTGGCCCAAACCACGACACCATGTTATGCTTATAGGTTTTGTGTCAGTAAAACTGTAAACACATATTCTTTCACATACAGAGTTCGTAAAATCTGGAAAAAAAAAAAAGACATATCTAAGTTCTGGATAGTCTATGTATTTCCTCCGAGTTTATATCCAATGTATTCTTAAAAAAGTATCAGTTTTACCCTCCATATGCAAAGAGTTACTTTCACTATATTTAGTTTGGACCACAGTACAAGCATAAAAAGTTGTTTAGAGAATACCACAGAAGCTTTAGCAAAGATCTTTAATATGAATGCAACTAAAGGAGGACAGTCACTCTAACATGTTTGATGTTATTCAGGAACCCTAAATGAGATTTTTTGGAAAAAAAAAAAAAAGAAGTTACTAATAAATACAAAATTGGACAATTTAGGCAAGCCACTTTTGAGATTTGATTTTCCAAATTTACCAGCACCTTAATGATGAGACAATATCATTCATTCATATGATAAAAAGTGTCTCAAATATTCTCCTCTGTTCCAGTACAATGCCAAATCTAGCTGTAAAAAGTTGTTCTGTTAAAAAAGAAAGTTATGGGTTGTTAACGAAGAGGTTGCATCATAATTGACATAATTATATATTTTTCTCCCTATACTCCTCTTTACTATTTGTCTCACACTTTCTATAGATTTTCACTTATTAATTATCACTTCTTTAATATCTGAGATGTCCAAATAATATGTAATATCCAACTTCCTCAATAAACTAGAGCTTACTGAATAAAATATTCTAATTTGATTTGGACCATGTCTTGCAGCTGGAGAGGTACTTTGGCCAAAGAAAGCAAAGGAAAAAATGATGTTTCAGAAGATAAATCCAGAGGTTTACAAAAGTAGAAGTTAAAAATAAAACTCTTCTCCCAACTTCCTTAAACTTTCCCAGACAATTTTCACTTTAGAAAGAAATGAACAAGTGAAAAACAGACAGACACACACAAAATTAAACTTAGGTTTATTAAAAGGATCGTGACATTTCAACTTTATGATCATCATCCTGCTTTCACAAGCCAAACAAATGTAAAGTGCAGGAGTAACATCATAAGGAGAGACTGCTCTAGAATTTGCACAGAGAACTCTGCCTTTGGACAAGAGGGAATTCCTGCAGGAGCATTCCAGGACACAGCTTTTTTCATTCCTTTTTCTGCCAAGAGCCACAGAAGCCCCTAAAAGAAAAGTTTATTAAGGCGGACACCTATACAGAGGAACACTGTTTAATTTGGACCTGAGCTGATTCTGGTGAGTTTGGCCAGGCTGACGAGCTAGTCCCTTTAGCCCGGAATGCCTTGTGCCTGCCCTGTTTTCTTGTGGCAGCATTTTTTTCTTATCCAGTACAGCTGGCCCATGTAGCATGCTATTCCCATGCCTATGTGGAAGAAGAGTTAGCAGCTCGTTTGGATTTCCTGTCATTTTGCTAGTTATCCTAGAGTAATGAATAGGCCAGATCCTGCTGTTCAGTAATGTCTTATCCAGCTAAACCCATGCGGTCATCACTGGCTTTACTGTGCTATCCCTTCTACGCTGCGTGAAAGCATGTTTGCCTCTAAAATGCATTGCAAGCCTTATCTCAAAGACTGTGGACCCTGTTTCAAGGAATTCCTTCTTCTCTAGACTTACAGTGCTCAACGTAACATCTTCCTCAATTTTTAGGAAGGCTGCCATTGATATTAGTGAGTCAGCTCAAACCTAAAGAACAATTGCACAGCTGTTAGTCAGCTGAAATTTCCCATTTATTAAGGTAATACAAATCTTTTTCAGAGTTGAGATTGCAGACCATAAGTTTAACTGTTTAACTGTTCTATTCCTGGTCTTTTTGCTGAGACAAGGTGAGGGTTTACTGGTTTTCATTACAGTGTTTTAAGTGGTGCAGCTGCTCTCCCACTATGAACTAGGCTGAAATAATTAAATTCTGTCACTGAGACCAATGAATGAGGGTAAATTAGCAACAGTGACCTTCTACTGCAGCTAAAATGGGTCACTGAATTTGATGCAAAAGTCTGCTGAGAAAATGCAAGTAATAAAGTTGTATTTAGCCTTCTTGGCTCCCAACCACATAGTAAATAAACAATGCGATTCTTTTTCTTGATCACTGAAATTTGGAGGAAACCTACAAACCTTGAAAAGCCTATTCTGCATCTTAATAGCAATAATGTCAGATTTGAAGTGAAAGGGATAGAGACACTAACTGCAAACAAGCTTTTGGATCTGTGAAGAACAAACCTATTTCATTTGCTGCAGTGCTTTGTTAACCACTTGTAATTCACAGAACAGACTTTCAGAAGACATTTCTCTGGATTGTCACTAAATTCTGTCAGCTCCCACAATGATGGAAGCCTCCAGTATTGTGAGTATGATTAGGTGCAGAGGATTCTAAGGAAACCATCAGCAACCACTCAGCTTTCTTCACGCCCTTGCAATGCTGCGGCTAGACAGAAGGTAAGTTCTGACAGCTGATTTCAGTGTTTTACACAAAGCAGGATATATCTCTCCTACCAGGGATATCAAATCCTTGACCTTTTCTTCTTTTATCTCCTTTACTTTTGATTTAAAAGATTAGAAACACTATAAAAAATACAATCTTCTCAAATGCCTTGGCAAATACATTGGGAAAATCATATAGAGGGAATAAAAGCATTCTGCTTAGCACATAAATAGACAATCCACTATGAGGCAGATTATTATTCCAGCCCCTCACAATTTGATCTCTTTATGGGAAGAGTGGTTCTTATATATGCCAAAGTTTCACTTTCCACATTAATGCATTTTCTCCTCTCATTTATTATTATTGTTGTTGTTATTTTCCTTCCTATTCTTGATATGCTCTTCAAATACTCCATCCATAAGAACTTTAATATTTAGACACCAGATGGTGATAACTGACTATACCCAAGACTGCAGGCTAAAGATAACAGCTTTTTAGTTATGTCAATAGTATTTGCACTTGTCTTCAAAATCACAGAATAATGACATATCTACAAATCTCCCGAGTTGTTTGCTTTGGAAAGGGAACTAGGATGTACTCTCTGTACAGGACTTAAACTGCACTGTATTCAGGGTGTGTTGTGAGTTGATTCCTAAGACAGAGCTGCATGTCTCTGCATATTTCCATGGACTTGTGTCACAACTTAAGATCTGTAGTTTAAAAAGCTTGAAGTGTTTATTTGGAGTACCATATCTTAAACTCCAACCATCTAAAACACTGCCCTTGCGTGATACAGCCCGTATTTTCCACCATATTTGTTACTGTCAGTCAATGACATTTATATAGATGGAGGCATATCACAACAGCAATAGTTTATAGGGCTTGCAGAACTTTCCCCAGTATTCACCATGTTATAACTTAAACTGCTTAGTCATAAGAGAAGTACATGTATATGTGTATGTGTATGTGTATGTATATGTATATGTACCAATTTGTTTGCCTCAAAAATCCTGAAATGGTAGAGTCCAACTCTGGGAAAGAAGCCTGGCAGATCGGGACCCTCTGTGATGTTTAACGGAACATTATGGTATGGGAATGCAGAAGCAAGGTTACAGGTGAAGCCTTAAGCATTTTATTAAGCCACCCTGCACCCTCTGTCTTGCTTTATCCTGCTGAGTCTGCTCAATATGTTGCTCTGAAGCAGCAGCTAAGGAATGACTTAGCAAAACTGCTATGAAGAAAGACCTGCTTTCCTAGAAAGAAAGAAAGATAGATCTAGAATTGAAGGTCAGTGCTGACAGCGGTACCTTGGATTTAGCTTTCCAGGAAGAAACTTATAAAATAGAACTTAGGGATATCACTGACAGGATTGAGTGCCTTCTATTTTAATCTCAAAAGGTATTGCTGACTAAAGCTAGAACTGAAAAAAAAAACTTTATATAAAAAAGAGTTTTGATGAAAAGTTTCACATCAAAGCCTAATACTTGTACCCTTAAGTAAACATGTGGAAAGTGTCTTCCTTCACGTCAAATTATTAGCATCGTGTCTTCTTGTCATCTGTAAGGTGCAACCTAAGAAGTGTTTTAGGTTGTTAAATGTTTGATTCCAACTCATTTTTGCTCACCCCCCTCTGCATGTCATCCCCCTCTGTCACAGAAAACAAATGTTTACCTGAACCAAGTCTGACAATTGAAAATGAACAAAAAGCCACTGTCAGTGGTAATGGCCTTGGCCTACTCCTCCAGTTTTGTCTGAGGTAGCTCTCCTGATAAATAAGCAAATTTTCAGGAGAAATCTGGACTTAAGAAGGAAGCATTGAAAGAAAAAAAAATATTAAACTGCTAACTGGGTTGATTTGTCCATTCTTCAGCATCCCCAAGTGCTGAGGGGGCTG
The DNA here is from genome assembly GCA_008921705.1 of Burhinus oedicnemus. Classification (NCBI taxonomy): domain Eukaryota; kingdom Metazoa; phylum Chordata; class Aves; order Charadriiformes; family Burhinidae; genus Burhinus; species Burhinus oedicnemus. Next base: position 461,008 of record VFFE01007644.1, on the reverse strand, counting down.
GCTGATGCCACTCTTGATTATCCGAGGGGATGGTGAACAGAGGAGGATGCTGAGGACTGGAGGAAAGCAAGTGTCACTCCTACCTTCAAAAAGGGCGGGGAGGAGGATCCAGTGAACTACAGGCTGGTCAGCCTTTTTTCAGGCCCTAGGGAGATGATGGAGCAAATAATCCTGGAACCAGTTTTCAAACACATGAAGGACAGGAAGGTACTTGAAAGCGGTCAACAGGAATTTATGAAGAGTAGATTATGTCTGACCAACCTGACAGCCTCCTACAATGACTTGATTGGTGGCTGAGGGGGGAGCAGTGGGTGTTCGTTGTCTCAACTTTAGCAAAACTTTTAACAGTGTCTTGGGACGTCCTCATAAATGAACTGATAAAGTACAGACTAGATAAGAAGGCACTGAGGTGGATTGAAAACTGGCCGAACTGCCAGGCTCAGAGGGTTGTGATCTGCAGTACAATGTCTGGTTGGAGGCCAGTGTACTGGTTTTGGCTGGGATAGAGTACCCTGGCGTTGATACTGGTGCCAATATTGTTTAACATCTACTTTAATGACCTGGATGATAGGAGAACACCCTCAACAAGTTTACAGATGGTGCAAAGCTGAGAGTATAGGTTGATACACAAAGATGGCTATACTGCCACCCAGAGAGACCTGAACAGGGTGGAGAAATGGGACAACAAGAATCTCACAAAGTTCAGCAAAGGGAAATACTTTGGCAGAAAAGGTCCTGCAGGCCCTGGTGGACAGCAAATTGACCACGAGTCAACAACACATCCGCATGGCAAATAAGGTCAACAGCCTCCTCAGCCATGTTAGGAAGACGATTGAGGGAGCAGGTTGAGGGAAGTGATCCTGCTTCTCTACTCAGCACTGGTAAGATGCATCTGGAGTGCTGAGTCCAGTGCTGGGCTCCCCAGTACAAGAGAGACATTGACATACATGAGTGAGTCCAGTGAAAGGGCATGAAGATAATAGGACAGGAGCATCTGGCATCCGAGGAGAGATAAGAAGAGAAGGCTCCAGGGGGATCTTAAATACGTATCTACATACCGGGGGCGGGGGAAGTAAAGAAGATGGACCTGTAAAGGTGTCCATAAGAGTCAGTAGGCATAAACTGAAATACAGAAAATTCCATTTTCAAGTTGATCCTACTTTGATCAGGGGCTCAGACTATGTGATCCTGGTGGACAGCAAGTTGACCATCAGCCAGCAATGTGCACTTGTGGCCAAGAAGGCCAATGGTATTCAGGGGTGCATTAAAAAGACTGTGGCCAGCAGGTAGAGGGAGGTCATACTCCCCCTCTACTCTGCCCTGGTGAGGCCACATCTGGAGTATTGTGTCTAGTTCCAGGCTCCCCAGTTCAACCAAAACAAGGAACTACTGGCGAGTCCAGCAGAGGACTACAAAGACCATCAAGGGAATGGAGCACCTCTCTTATGAGGAAAGGCTGATACCTGCATCTGTTTAGCCTGGAGAAGAGAAGACTAAGAGGGGATCTCATCAATGCTTCTAAAGATCTAAAAGGAAGGTGTCAAGAGTATGGGGCCAGACTCTTTTCAGTGGTGCCCAGTGACAGGACAAGGGGCAACGGGCACAAACTGGAACAGAGGAAATTCCATCTCAACATGAGGAAAAACTTCTCTACTTTGAGGGTGGCAGAGCACTGGAACAGGCTGCCCAGAGAGGTGGTGGAGTTTCTGACTCTGGAGACATTCAAAACCCATCTGGATGTGTTCCTGTCCAACCTGCTCTAGGTGAACCTGCTTTGGTAGGGCGATTGGACTAGATGATCTCTGAAGGTCCCTTCGAACCCCAGCCATTCTGTGATTTTGTGATCTCCAGAGGTCCCTTCCAGCCTCAGCTACTCTGTTGTTCTTTGCAAGAAAAGAGAAGGGATGATGAAGAGAGAAATCTTAGATCTAAACTGAAAATCTCTATGATTTACTCACAAATAACATTAATTCCTTATCAAGCTCAGGGACGTTGGACCACACTCTGGAAGTTCAGCAGAGTCCAGGATCTTTGGGAAGCTATGCCAGTATGGGAAGAGAGCTGGTCTCAGCACCTCTGGTACTAAGACTTCCACCTCCCTGACTCCGCTTCTCACTGTAAGCGATCCAGAGCAAGAGTGTTCTCATTATATATGCTGGGCTTGAATTTGCTACTTTAGCACAAACAATACATACTAAGCTTCAGTCCTCAGTGACATAGAGAAGTTGGGCAGGCAGGCATTTGTACTATTCTATAGACCCACCCTGGGGAGATGTACGGCTCCTCAGAACATACTTTGGTTACAGGTGACATTACCCTTTGGTAGGACTAATGACTTTAGGTTTCATCCATATACCCAAGCTGGTTTCCAACAAGCTTATCTGGATATTGATAACAGCGTACCTGTGAAAATATGGGGATCAGAAGAAGTCATACATACTTCTGGGATCCTCAGCACATATTTGAACTGTTAGCTGGTGCTCAGGTCCCATGGTAGGGGTTGCCATTGTGGCCTTGGCAGCACCAGCAGCAGCTTTTGGAGGGACAGGCAGCCTGTTTCGCAAGCAGAAGGAAGGTGTGAAGAATGTGGTGCCCCCAGTGCAAAGAGGTAATGCTGCTTCTCCCCAACAGAAGCAGGGTTTGCAGCTCTCTCAAGCCAGGCTTCTCAAAGTGTGGGTGACACTGTGCTCCAGATGCCTGACAAGTGCCCGAAGCCTCCTCTTTCATGCTCAGGTACACTGCAGTCTCCTTCTAGTCCTTTTGTCCCCACTTTCACCACTTAATAGCTGCATGATACCAACACTAACAAAGTATCGTGCTTGCTATCAATGCCAGTTTTGAAGTGAATGCACAAAGGCTAAAATAGCTTCAAATAGTTACAGAATATTTAAATGTCCATTACTATTCAGGTAAAATTTCAGTGAACATGAATTTCATATACTTATCTTTATAGCAAAAAGGAGTCCTATTAATCCTCTGAGAATTTTCATGTAACCTCCAGATGTAGTTATCGTGGCCAACACCTGAATTTTCTCAGAGATCTCCTGCCTTCGTAATTCAAAAGCACTACCTTCAGCAGTTCAGAGCACATAGGCTTTAATGAGATAGCGTGCCAGTGGTTAGAGAGAGACCTATTACTCAGAGAAAGGGATATAAAACTAACATACTGTTTGTGGTTTGCAAAACCACAAAGGGAGCTGCTGCTGCAGGGGTAGAAACAATGACATCAAAACCAGCATGTAAGTTATAGTTTCATTTGCTACTCAGCCTTTTCTTTTGCTTTTATAGGTCATCATCACATTGGCTGCATTTTAAATATTACTGCTTTTCATTTTCAAGCAGTAACATAACATTAAATAAATACTGGCAAGATCTACATGGCACAGCTATTTCCCAGCATGATTTTGTGCAGCTCAGCAAGTAATTTCACCTGCTGAGGGAACTCAGGAAAGCAACCAGGCAATCTCATAAGGCTACTAAATCAGTGTAAACAAAGTTGTATTTAGACTGGACCAGAGAATGGTCTCAAGTTCATAAGCATAGGAATTTGCAGCTTATATTTCTTAATAGCAAATTTAATACTAGCTGAGTTTGGCACAAATCACAAAATTCTTGTCAAGCCATTCTGGCTTTTTGTTTGTTTTCTTGTTTTAGATGAGATACTAAGAGGTTGCAGGAATATTCATTTCCTGGAAAATGCTATATAGAGAGTGTAAGAAACAACATATTTCATAGGAACAGTTTATGATTGTTGATTCTTTCTTGCTGGAGATATCTTGCTTTTTAAACGTCTAGCCTGGAAATGGATAAAATCCCTTTAAATTTCAAATAGTAAATAATAAAGCAAGAATAAAATAAAATAAAATAAAATAAAATAAAATAAAATAAAATAAAATAAAATAAAATAAAATAAAATAAAATAAAAGCAAAAAACCCCCAACAACAACAACAACAAAAACCCCAAAACCAAAAAAACAAACAAAAAAACAAAAAACCCCACCACACCACTAAAACCACCAGACTCCCAAACTCTTCGGGTTTTGCCCGTGTGTCCCTGATGTGTCTGAGCTGCCTGTTTCACTCCCGCTCTCCAGCGGGTCCTGGCGCCCACCCAGGCGCTGCCGGGGGCTGGCACAGGTCCGGGGCGGGGGGACACCGTCGCCCCTCGCCCCCGGCCGGGCCACTCCGCCGGGCGAGCACGCCGCGGGGAGGAGAAGCGAAGCAGCAGCCGCCGCGAAGGCTGCCCTCCGGCCACCGAGTAAGTAGGTTGGTGGCTCGCTGTTTTGCTTCATTTCATCTTTGTGCACTAAAATGGATCTTTCTTGGACCCAGGAAAAACACAAACTGTTCCAAAAAAAAGGGGATTTTGTTCCCTACGTGTGATTTTTCTGCATAGGTATGTTTTCAGCTTAGCACAAGCTGCAATATAAACAGTGAGCTCTGAAGGACCAATCCGTGTCTTACAATAAAATCTCAACAGGCGCCAGCAATCATATTTTGACAAAATTAAAATACAGTTCCAGGTAAAGGCTTTTACTGAACACGTATTTCAAATATTTTCCTGACTGCAGATGGGTACAGGCTTTAGTAAATTTCAAGAACGCAGTAAACACTTCTTCAACAAATAAGTGTGTACATATTTTTTAATAGTGACTTTCTGCAATTTGTTTGTTTGAAGTGGATCAGAGATTTTTGGAAAACTAACTCCAGAGTGAGTAAAAAGGAGAAAGAAAATGGCTAAGATCCATTAAACGCAACAGTTGATCAACATGGCTCAGCAATTTACCACATAAAAATGTCTGTCCTATTTGTATGTCAGGTGCATATTTGCCATTTTATCTTATGATTTTCTTTTGTAAATGGAACGATATGTGTCTTTATACTGATATGGTCTTGCCTTGATTTTCCACTGTATCTGAGCTTTATTTCATTTTTGTGATGAAGACTGGTGGCAAACAACCATTTGCAGTTCCCTGATCTGTGACCCATGACTGATCAGACTCAGTGCACGTTAAAGCAGGGATGGTTCTGCTCGGATTTATACCAGTGGGCTAAGGCCTCTGTCACACTCCTGTCACTCTTAAACAGACACTCTGACCCATCACCACGTGCCCCTTCTCTTCCTTTGTGCTGGGGGTAAGAAGATGAGATTGAATAAATTACAGGTTTTGGCACATCCACCAGCTTTACTCCGAAGCTTCTACACAAGGAAATATTCTCCAACAAGGATCTTCAGACAATGTAATGTCACTTTACACAGTGTTAAGCGGGATTAACAGAGCAGAAAATATGTGTACACTTATTTTTTGCCTAATTATGTATGTACAGAGACACACATAGACAGGAATTCTCTTTCAGCGTTAAGGTCTATATGTTCAAAACTGAGTGTAAAACATTTACTTTCATGTTCGGCACAAATAAAATGACATAAAATAGACAAAAAAATACGATCCTTACTGTTGTCCTTTGGCTGGTGCTGTATTTTTATGTGCTCAAATCATCAGGGCAGCACCAGCATAAAGTTGATGATATAGTGCTGAAAAAAACCCCACTGTGTCAATATGAATCTACCCCAGCAAAGCAATATTTCTCAGGCCTCTTAATGTAGGACTGTAAGTCAAAGTGACAATTGACAAACGTTCAATAAGAGGTCAAAAAACAACCATGCAGACAGATTTGTCGAGGGCTTATGTTATCTGTTTTTGATAAGTGAAACAATTGGCCTAAGTCATGTCACCTGAGGCTCTTCACGTCTGAGTGAAGAGCAGTCATAGAGTTGAAAAAGATTATAATGATTTTTTTTTTCCTTTGTGCCCTTCCAGGAGAACTTGCTTCATAGTTTCAAAGGCAAATACAATATCAAAAGACAGTTAGCTTGAAATAAGGTAAAATCTCTCTTTGGTTTACTTAGGTTTAAAAAGATTAATCCATGAGCTAGTATGATTGTGTAACATATATGGTTAGGTCACCCAATTAATTAGTGTATGTTACCGAGAGGAAGAGGAGACAGCTTCTTAAACACACGTTAAAGTGACAGCATAACTCAAAGTGAAACACAAAGCTGTTCACTACTTATATCAAGTAATTTGCAGGTGGACATAGACAAAACACTTTAAGGAGGCCTCTTCTCTCTAAGGAATCTTTAAGACATGGATGCCCGTGGAGAATTTCCTTATTTTTCAACCCATTTACATATTAGGGATGGAACCTTGTTCTTAGTTTCACATTTGCTTTGTCTGTGTTGCTAAGTACCAGTTCTTCTCTCCTCTTTTTCAGGAAGACATGCTTTTCCTTTACCCTAGAATAGGATTTTTCTTATTGCATTGCATGCAGCCAAGGTGCTTAGAGGCACTTGCTTTCTGTGGGAGTTAGGTAGCAGAATATTCCTACAGTCTTGGACTGGGGTATGCTGTTCACAGGGAAGAGGAGTGTTTGGCAGTGATAACCTATGTGGGTCAGAGATGCTAAAGTGTGAGAAATTGCTCTAGGAATTGTGGCTGTTGCACTGGGAAGGAGGGAGGAAGGGAGGGAAACGCTGGCTGAACCTCCTGGAAACCTGTCATTGAAGAAGTTGTCCTTGCCCATGTTCCCCCAGAGGCCAGTTAGCGAGGGAAATATAAATCCCAGTTCCTATGAGTACAGAATAGAGAACATTAACTGTATTTCCTACCCACCCTAAATTCACGGTGACAGTGTTTACCCCCTGCTTTGGCCCTCAGTGCTGAATGAACACATCAGCCAAGGCAGGGGCAGGGAGCATCTCTTCGCCTTTCAGTGGCATCAGATGACAAGGAGCAAGAGGCTCTTGAGCTAAACGTTCTTCACCTCACCTTTCCTCCTTAGCTGAACATCTTTCTCTCTGTTACCTTAGAAAGAAAGGCAAAATGATGGATCTTTCTGTGTCTCACAACAATATAGTAGAGGTGCGAATGGAGATGACCCCCACTCCCAAAATTTTAATGTGAAGCTGATGCTGAAAGTTAAAATGATGCCAAAGGTAGTGGAGGAATAATAATATTAGCTGGCAGTGGCTTATGTAAGCATAAAACAGCATGAATTATTCTCATTAAAATGTAGAATAGTATACCCTGTATATTCACCATATATATGGGGTATGACAAGTCACTCCTTGCCTTTAATTTCTTGGTTTTATGCCCTCACTCTGAGAATCATTATTTTCAAATGTACTTATTCTACAGTTGAATCTTCACCTCAAAGTCCTTAACATTTTTTTCCATAATAATTTGAACTAAAAAACAATTCAGGCATTGTTTTTTTCAGACTAAATATATGCAGTATTTACTATATTAAAAAGATCCTGTAAATACAATGGTAAGATTACAGGCATGATGGTTTTAAAGGGGGAAAAAAAGTGCTCTTAAAGCACTCTTCCATCTTTGCCTCAGGGGGTGATAACATAGCTTAACTCTAGGGGCTTCAAACTGGGTAGGGAATGCAAAGTAAGGTGATAGAAGCACTGCAGCTATGCAAACTGAGCAGCAGCTAATTGAATTCCTAACAGATGGGAAATAATTAAATCATTTATTATCACTTCACAATTAGTTAACTTACAGGTATACCTCAGACAATAAAAATGTTTTATTCAACCTTCTGCTATGGATTTAAAGTTTTTATCATCTCATCTTCTGCAGATCTGTTGCTGCATGGCTCAGTTTAATCAACAGCAAGCTTGTTATCATGAAATGATCTCTCTGGTTAGTTAAAAAACAAAAATATAAGTCCAAGCAAACTGCTGGAGTGTCATACTACACACAGACAGTACCTATTTTGAAGATATTATTCATTCATACATGGGCTTCTACTTTCACTTGACATTTAAAAATGTCTAGGTGGTAGGACTTAAATGTTTATGGATCTTATGCAAACTTATAACACAAAAGGGCTTGGTTTTCAGATGAGGAAATGGGCTGCCTTTGGAACAGTGGCAGTCCATTTCAGCCAACTGCATCTGTTATGATTTTTTGCTGTCCTTCCTACATTGCCCAAAGGCTCAATTCACAGAAGAATTTGGGCACTGGACTACTAAGCCCGGCAGCTTGTCCCCATTAAGCAACTAAACGTCTGGTGGCCATGTCTCTGTGTCAGGCATTCAAGACCTGCACAGTACTGAGGAAGAGCCTGGCACATCATAGTGGGATGCAAAAGCCAGGACAATAATCCTTCAGAGTTATGGAAATGCCAAGAAAAGGCAAGTACTTGAAGTGTGCTGTGTTTCAAAGACACAAACCTAGCTCCCTGATCCAGGAAAGCGCCCAGTGCTGGCTAGCATTCATAGGTGGAAATCTACCCATGAGAAAATGCTTGCAACAGACTCATCCCAGCTGCAAAGTACATGGATTCACCTCCCTCCTATGCCAGAAGGGATATAAACTTTCAGTGCAAATACTGAAACTGTGAGGTTGAAGTTTTCTAGACCTGGGCATGCTCAGAGTCATCTTTTGAGATTATTTGTTCTAATATATATACTGTTGTGCTATGGAAAGTGGACTATAGTCAGTCTGGGAGGTAAGAGATGTAGGTACAAAACATCTCAGGCAGAGGAGAGAATTAAAACTAGCCTCCTAATTATGGGTGTACATCTTCTACCCCTTAGACAAGGGGGAGATATATTCTCAGAACTTAAGCGATTGTCGATAAACTCAAGAGTCATTTAGGCATTTTAAAGATTAATTGGTGGTTGCAGAATCACAAAATCGCTGAGGCTGGAAGATACCTCTGGAGGCTGTCTAGTCCAAGCCCCCTGCTCAAGCAGGTTCAGCTAGAGCAAGTTGCCCAGGATCATGTCCAGTTGAGTTTTGAGTATATCCGAGGATGGAGACCCCACAACCTCTTTGAGCAACCTGGGCCAGTGCTTAGCCACCTTCATGGTGAAAAAGTGTTGTCTTACATTCAGATGAAATGTCTTGTGTTTCAGGTTGTGCCCATTGCCTTTTGTCCTGCACTCAGTTATCTATTGAATTCAAGCGACTCCACGGATAGCTAGTGCCTAAGTGGGGGCTGGGTGGACCTGTATTCAAGCCTTAGAATCTTCCTGTAAACCCTTCTTTAAAAAAAAGTATTTCTTGTAGCTCTCTGCACTCTCCAACAAAAAAGTGGTTTCCCAAAACAGCTGCATATCACAGCTGTCTCTGTCTTTTACTATTCTACATTCATGAAATCCCCAGAACACTTCACAGGCTCTAGTCCCTTCAGGTTATAAATGTCCCTGGGTTAAGATTTTGTCTCTCATTTGTATGAGCCAAAATTTCATCCTCCTCTGCTTATAAATAAGCTATAACCAGTAATATGAATGGTTTCTTTAGAAGTAACTGACTTCAATTTAATCATAGCAATTATATTAACTATGGGTCTGACTGCATATATGCAAAAAAGGGTAATTTGAATTGCAAAAAAAGGGGTAAATTGCTAAAGGCTTTGGAACAAACGTGATATGTTCCTTATACCATATTTCAGTCTCCTACATGGAAAAATACACCAAATGTTTAATAATCTAATTGTCATTATTTAACCTTATTGAGATCAGGGGTTTAACTACTTTATTTAAATAGCTACAACTTGGAATTACAAGTCTTTATGAAAGCAGACAGGTGAAACTGTTGAAGTCTCTGTTTTCACATACACAAGTTCATATTACCAAACAGATGCACAAAGTCTAGGAGAAAACTTTAGTGCTTTCAAGCTATACATTAATTACAAATTTCTCCAAAGACATTACTGGTATTGCTTAATTCCTATTGTTTTGAGGTTATTGTTATGAATCTAGTTTTCAGCTAGGATAATTATGTTGGGGTTGTGTTCGGTTATGTAAGTACAGAACTGAAACAGTTATGGACCAAACATTGTGGCCTGGGGGAATGGAGAGCTGGAGCTATTGTTTGTGGTGGCTATTGCTAAGGTTTGTAGCTGCGAGAGAGACAGAGGTTCAGCAAGCAAGGAAAAAAAGACACTGGGGGACAGTCTGAGAAAGCGATGTGATGCAACTCTAAGAATAAATACATGCAAAAGGTTTTTACATTAAGTAACAACTGAAAAGATTTTTTAAACTGTAGGAAAAGATACTCTTTCCTTGACTGCTTTCCTGATCCAGTGCAGTCAAACATTTTGTTGGTAGTACATCAAAGAAGCACTCAACTAAATTGCCAATTTCTCCTGATAGAGATGAAATACAGTAACCCAAAATTTAAGTGATTATGACAAAGAGTAGTAGCATACTGTACTGAAAGAAAGGAAGCTTGTTTGTGTCATAGATTGTCCAATACAAGTTCATGAAGCCAAACAGCTTTTGGTTTAATTCACATTTTAGCTTGGCGTGGGATTTGGGTTTTTTTTTCCCAATAATGGATTTCATGCATCAGCTAGATATACACCAACACATCTCAGATCAGCTGTCTCAGACCTGTGACATCTACTTCAGAAGTTTCAAAGCAATAACTTGAAAACATGGTTGTAAATGAATTTCAGCTACAATTCAGAATTCATTAACCTCATGGGAATTTGCAGATCATGAATAATATAGGAATACAAACAGGCCATCCTGAAACTGGCTTTCTAATTCAGCTGTCTACAAATGTGCAATTCAGGTTGTTCACATCTCTCTAACCTCCTGCGTCAGAGAACAGGAGTAGAACATTAACGTGCCTGGAAGCACACAGAGGCTCATCAGTCTTACTGTCTTGCCCCAGTGATTTGTACCACGTGCTTACCGAGACCTTAAAGATGAACCTGAGTCAATACATTTTCCACTGGTGAGAGCCAGAGGCAGCCTTAGTTTGACCATTTTATTAGTAAGGGTTGGAGCGTAGTCATGTAGCACAATCTATTATGCTCCTGATGGCAAAAAAATCCAAGTCCAAAACAGAAAGAAGAGAATGGATCCAATTTTAAATATAACTGAAGTAAGTGAGGATAAGAGAATGAAACTGCAACCATATGAGAAAATATCTTGCTGACCCCAGTGTCTGACTAGACACTGTGAAATATGAAAACATGGTACTTGTCATTTAGAATTGCTACTTTCTTATTAGGTTTTCAGGATAAACATCAAGCCTGTTGGTAGGCCTCCATCATCTCCTTATACAGCAAAATAGCACCTCAGAGACAGCATCTTCACAAATAAGAAGATTCCTATGAAATGTCCAGCCACAGGCTTCACCATGATCATGTTTTTGTATCTTTTTATAGTGTAAGGGAGGGACTCTCTGCGAATACAGTAATTCAGATGAGATGCTTTTTCTTTTCTAATTGCAAAGACTTTGCAAAATTAAACACATTTAGCACCTGTGGGAAAAACAACTCAGGAGACATCTTGAAATCAGTGTTTTCTTGCTGAGGACCAATATTAACTATTAGTGTGTGTGTTTTATACTGAGGTTTTAAACAACACTACAAGTTCTTCATCCATCTAAGCACAAAATAATAATTCATACATGTTTAATATTATTTTAATTCATTTTTCAACTCTCTAAACAGCAAAGCCTCTTTCATAAATGAATAAAAGATAAATTACCATAGAAAGTTTTCACTTTTGTTTTTATAAGAATTTTAACACTTTTTTCTTTTTTTTTACTGTAGGAGGAATGAAGCTGAAGATCATTTTAGAGTGCTTTTAATGGTAATGCTCAAAACAATTTTTTGAGCTGGATCTCAGACCTGAAGCTGTTATAAATTCAGATTCATCTTCTGAACCTGTACTATCAAGACTTGTATTAAACGGCAACTGGTAAAAGTACAAAGCTTAAAGAGGTATCGATGTGGATGGGTGTGCTTGTAAAATTCCTTCGTATGGTGAACCATGTTCCTATACCATCAAGTCACTCATTAATCTAGACTTCATCATTTCTGAGCCTGATCAGTATTCAGATGATCAAACTCCAAGTAAGATTGGACTGAGAATCTCATACTAGGAAAACAAAGCAAAACCCACTCCCTTCTCTCCTCCACAATAATAAAAGTCCAAAGAAAAAGAACTAGTAAGCTGAGAGGAGGCTCTCAATTCTCTCTCATGTTTTCAAATGAATCAGATCCTATACTCCTTTTTTGTCTTTTTCTTATAAGCTGTTTCAGATCCTAGACAAAGTCAAACCCCTAAACAATCAAAATCATTGCTAAATCATCTAATGCTGTTTAAAATATGTTGTTAAATTCCCAATTCCATTTAAATTCCTTGTCAGATAGTTGCAGTCCGTAAATATCAAATAGAGAATATGATTTTTTCACCCCACATTTACATAAGTTAGTGTGTGTGTGATTTCAGTTTCATTCCATTAATAGATGACCTTTTCTTTGGATGATTTAATCTTACTCGTCTTTTCTCAAATATTAAGAGAAAAAATTTATCTTTTAGTCTGTTTGTACAGATCACAAAACACCAAGTAACTTTTAAACTTTAATTTCCATTTTCATTTTCATTTTACTTCTAATCTTAACAATTTTGTGTGATCATAATGTTGGCCATATTGAGAATCACATCAACACACAGATGAGTGGCTTTTGTTCTCTGTTCTTCCAATGTGTTTGCTCTAAATAACCACAGTCTGTCATGTTGCCAGTCCCACAGAGAGTTTGAAGTACCGCATCAACGCATTATCCTGGTCCATGAAAAGGATGGGAGACCAAAATTGCATAATTATATTCATGTTGGAAGGCTTTTCTCAGGGATGAAATACAGATTCTGCACATGGAAAATTTTCTGATCTTGGAAAAGAGCTATTTGCTAACAGAAAGTGACAGTTCACACAGCTTGCCTGTCCCAGTAGGACTTCCCTTTGTTTATTCAAGGCAGCCAAAGAAACTTGCCTGTAAGCAGATGAAGGGAAGAACTTTAAGCTACACATATACACATGATGAAAGGTTGAGCAGCAGGTGTTAGAGCAGAATAACATCAGCTTCATCATTGTGAAAGTCTGATATGGCTGCTAATTGCACAAAGGTTGTATCACTTTCTGAGGCACTCAAGAAAACTTTCCCAAGGTTAGGGGAGAAGAAGAGCGAAAGCCAGATTCTTTAGTGCCCTACTGGAAAGAAATGTTGAGCAGGGAGAAATAATTCTGCTATTACTGGGAGAATAACAATTTTGTTGGTAGAAATAATTTATTTTTTAGCCTACCTGACATAGCTGGAAAAAAATAGCCATACTTTTCTTGTTTGGAGTCCCCATATGAGGTCTGCGATTCAAAGTTTTTCTTTCTTATTCAGATACAGCAGCTAATTTAATACCATTTTGCCTCTGCCTTCAAACTGTACTTCTATATGTGAGGCTACCATGTATACAAAAGCTATGAATGATTAAGACCAATTACAACATAACAAAGTGACAGGTTAACTATAATGTTTAGATGTCTGGAAGAGGGCTTGAATGGCTTAAACTAAGACCACTCTTAGTAGGCATGTTTTTGGATCCAGAGATCTCTGGATCCAGACGTCTTCTTTGCTTCCCAAAGTAACAGCAAATCTAGAAAAGGCCAAAAAGGAGACCAATTTGTTGCCAAGCTTATAATTCAGCCTGTCAGACATTTCAGCTATTAATACAGTATTTAAAAGTGAAGCTGTAGCCCCGTGTGATGTGATCTATTGGCTAAATAGGAGCTGTGACATTTTGCAAAAGCCAAAAGAGGTAATTATGATGCTAAGAGCTTTTAGATTGGAAGCTGGAAGGCAATAATAAAACCAAAGAGAGGATGAATCATTACAGCCTCTATTGTTTACCATTCAGGGAAAGACCACAGATTTCGCTTTTATTGGAAAAAGTCTAGTTTTAGAACTTTCTTAAAAGCAGGATCAATTCTCCATTAAATGTGATCCATGCAAGTATAGAGGCATTTCCTGGATTTCTTTTAATTATACATTTATAAACATAAGAAATTCTGTGGGGAAGAATCCTGTTTTATTCCTCTTCTATTCCACAACAAACAGAATATAAAGTTATCTGTAGAGACACACACTAATGTTATTTCTTTGATGTTTTCACCTGACTCTGGCCCCCAAAAAGAGGAGGAAAACTTTCTTATTGTATTTGAGAATACTCTTGTATGGTACCGTATTGCGAATGAAGAGTCTACATCATCATTTGATCATCCATCTTCCTAGGAGGCTACCCATCATTAGTTTAGAAAAGAAAAAAAGAAAAGATTATCTTTGGTTAATAAATAGTCATGTTACTCTGGCTGGAAGGCAGAGCTTTCATTCTCTCAGTCAATACATCATGGTACTCCTGGGGTTTTGCTTTAATCGGAGAATTTTATTTATGCAAGCAAGATTAACACATCAGCCTTTGCAGGAGTGAGAAGAATCCTTGATTCATCCATATTCCCTATTACAGGGTTTCAATTCTAAACTATGCAGTCCTGTATGTCATAATGACCTTGGAATACAAAACTCTCTTGCTATTTATGTTGTTGTTTTTTCTCACACCGTGGAAGGAAGATATCTAGAAATGGCCAGGATTTTTTTTTCCCCAGACAAGAATGCAGTTTTAATTTCTCTGTGTGTGTGTTATGTCAATTTATTGAACTGCTCTGGCAGATAAGCTTCAAGAAGCATTTCAGATTCTTTTGGTAAACATTTTATTCATTATTTCCCAACCAGTCCTACATTAATGCTTGGTTGTGGTAAAAAAAATAAATAAAAAAAACCCCCAAAAACAACAAACCTACAATTTATCCTAAATTTACTGAAAGCCCAAACTTTTTCTGTTGTGAGTTATAATTGCATAATCGTGTATTCACTAACAGACTGAAATGTTCTCTGAACATATCCAAAGATCCCTATTTCATCTCTTCTGTAGCTAAAAAGAAGAGAATGGAAAAGTATGAGTCAAGGGAAAATCAGATCTTATACACCCTAGAGGAAACGTTCCCATGCTCAACTTGGGTAAATTTTTTTCTGAATTTCTCTTGTGTCTATAACTGACTAAGCAAAGCATGGAAAGCTTCCATGAATTACAACAGTGTGAAAGCAGTTTCAGTGGTGAGAAAGACAACAGCACGAAATAATCTGAAACCATCACTAGGGCTTCTTAAATTGAGACTGCCAGCAGCAAAGAGCACACTTCAGAGAGGAGTCAGCCACCTGTTGGCTAGCAGTACTGTGGAAGGTTTATTCAGCAACGATGATTATTTTTATCTTTGCTCTGCCTCAACTTTCTCATGTACCATTCTGTATCACACGTGCCTTCCAGTTCTTGTGACACAGGCTGGTGCTGGCATTCCTCAATACCTATACATTACCAAAACAAACAAACATGTGCACTCCACTTACAGGTCACAAATTGTAAAACTACGAATTGTGTTTCCTTGTGGGAGACAAAACACAGGAGATTCCCCTCCTCTTCCCGTTAAATTTAATAAGAATCAAAATCAATATACAACTTAATTTTAAAAATAAATTTGTTAGCTTGTCTCTGGCTTTTTGCACTTGTGCTGGATGGAGGCCAGAAATATGAAAAACCTGTGTTGTACAGAAAGGCTGAGTCCTTAATCAATACAACAGAATATTTCCATAGCCTCTCAGTATGATAAAAATCAGGTAATCAATTATTTTGTCGTAAGCTTGGCCTATTGTAAGCATGATTAAAATATTCCTGAAAAAATGCTGTGTACTGATCAAGACCTGTAGAAAATTTTTTGCAAATGGAACAACAAAAATCAGTGTTAAAATAATAAAACCCTGTCACACTGACCCACAAAGGCAGAACACATCAGAGCTAAGGGGAATATGTTAATCAAAGAATAACAAATGAAAGGTGATCTTACTCTGCCTTTAACAAGCCCTTCTGTATGTGTACTGAAGCATATATTGTTAGTTATAATCTTTCAGTTGGAAGGGGGATTGTCCTTGCAATTATGTTTCTAAGTCAGAATAGACATGGGATTGCAAATACGCTATTGGAAATGACAATGTTGTAAAATGCTATATTCTGTGAAAATTGCTCCATTGAGTCTTTTGTTAAGAGGCTGCTTCTGGTACTTCATTCAAAATCAACAAAACTTATGGATGCAGCTAAAACCGCAGACGGCAGACTAGAGTTGCCACGTGGTAGGATAAAATCTCAGGTTACCTAAGAGATTCCTTCAAAAAAACCTTCAAAAAAGTATAAGAAAATAAAGTTAGTTTGAAGCGTTGGATTTGCTTCTCAGGATGTTTGAATTCAGATCCAGTTAATTGGTTGTATTATGTCGGTCATCAGAACTGTAATGTAATTTTTAAGGAATGGCGCTTAAGGCATTAACATGAAAAACAGGAAAGCTGAGTTGAGAAAGGACTGTGTGTCATGGAAGACAAAGATGAGGTGGAAAGAAAGATAAAAAATATGTCGAGAGTGTCTACAATAAAGTTCTACTTACATGTTTCATACCAGACAGAAAACTCTCCAAAGAAGATATTAACTCACCCCAATCACACAAAACACAGTTTTAAGAGGGTTCCATCACTAAGTCCTGTAGCCTGATGCATGTAGTTCAGCTCTTGAAATGTAAAGACTCTGCGCTGCTATAGAAATAGATATAACAAAGGGGACTTGGAGAACTCTTCTAACGGGCAAAACTTTATTCCTGTTGTATAGGTCTGGTGTCATTCACCAATGCTCAGCTCCCTTCATATCAAGAGGAAACATCATGTGCGTTCTCCCTCAGGCAAAATTGGTACTGGTCTTCGTGACTTTATTCCTTTCCCAGTGAGGGCTTGACTGAACGATCACGTGCACCTCCCAGATAACGATCCCCACAGAAGTTAATGGAGATTTTAAATGTTAAAATTATCATTAGTGTGATTTCTTTCCTGTTCCTACATAAAGATGATTACATCAGAGATCCAGTTAATTTTCACCACTCTTATTCCCCATTAAGCAATGAAGGGGCCTCCAAAAGAAGTAAAGTAGTGGGGTTCACCCACTCTCTTCCTAGCCTGCTTTTTGCCCTAGACATCTAATGAACTGTTCTCTTTTGCCTTGTGGCACAGAGTTGTGATAGTAATGGTCCTGACAGCAGAGGAGATCACAGTCCAGGGATGTTCTGCTTTGTATTTCCACACATTATCAGACTTTTGCCTAGTCTGAGGGCTGCAGAGCACTGACTGCAGTCAGAGTACTCTCTGACTCACTCTCTCAGAGTCAGGTACTCTCTGAGATCTCAAAAGAGGAGCTAAAGGGCAATCTTCCCAAATCCTCACTAGTGCTCACAGCATTATGTCCTCTTGGAAATCCTAAGGGATGTTAGTCTTCATTTAACAGCCCTTGCTCTTTGCATCCGTCCTTGCTAACTCCAGAATCAGTGGTTGAGAGTGCATGTTAACGTATGCCATCCGCTCTTTCCAGTTTGCTCCATTTGTGTCATGCATAGTCTCAGCATCACAGGGGACAGGCGAGCTGCATTCTTGATGAAAATTCCAATTTTCAGGTAATCAGTTTTGAAGAAAACACTACATCATATATGCCCTGAAGAAAATTAAATTTAGTATCTACATACTGCACTTAAAATATTTGCCAGACATTAATAATCTATGAGAATATATTCAAATATATGTCAAATAGTATTACCTTGTCTCAGAAATTATGCCTGGATATAGATACCACAAAGCGCTGAAATTTCAGAACCAGCAAAAATACGCTGCTGCCATCTGAGGCATTGCAGTCTGGGCCCAAACTGAGCACGAGCAGAACTCGCAGGTAAAGCCAAGACGTCTGTATTCTGCGGTGTGCTTGTACAGAACTGGAGATGAAACTGCTGTATGTGTTTTTTATTTGGACTTTAAATCTTGCTAAACAGGACACAGTTACACAAATTCAATGCGGACACTCAGTCTCAGAACATATGTCTATTTATAAATAAATTACTCACACTGAAGGACTCCATATATTTTCTTTTGATTTTCCTTTGCTTTGTCTAAATAATTAATTTTCCTTCTCTTCATTACAATTTTCTCACATGAACCATTTTATTTCTTCTCAAAATGTTTTCATACAAGAGATATATTTCACTGCCTTTCTAATCTAATTCCCCAAGCACTGCATTCTTTTTAAGTCATTTCTTATGTTTGTTCTTTCACAACCTAAAAGGCTTTGCCTGAGCATGTTTTCCATCATTGTTGCTTTTTGTTGTCTTGCCTCAAAGTATTAGATCCCAGGCAGAGCCAGCTAGAAACAGTTTGGACTCAAGTTTGGGTGAGAGTAATGGGTGATGGCAAAGAATAGCAGACAAATAATAAGGAAAATATTTTATCACAAATTTATATGTTTATATGCATATATAAAATATATATAACAGTCTTAAAGGCATAAACTTGCTAATAGCTAAAAATCATCTCCATGAATAAATTAATACCCTAAATAGATTGTAAATGAAAAGCATTTCAAGTCTGTTGTTGTATAAACAAACTGCCAATGTTAGGACCTGTGGGAAGTTGCTTTACCTGAAATTTTAAACTGATGAATGGAAGAACTCTGACAATAAGAACCCAGATGCTCTCCTAAGAAGTGTTATGTCAGTTTTTGCCAGAGTTTTATCACAGATATACTAGGACTTAGGAGGGTTAAAAAGCACCATCTGTAGCGGAAGATCTTTTATCTCTCTCTGCCTTTCAAAGCTCCAGAGGCCACCCAGAAAACTAACATCTGGAAAACAAAAGTAGTTCTCCTGTTTAGTTCTGAGCCCATCAGTTTCATCTTTGTCTATACATGACCTCGTTCCTGGGTGACATACTGGAAGTGTGTTGCCTTCCTCCTAGTTTCCTTATCACAAACTTCCTGATCAGACTCTAATGATAAAGACAAAAGAAAAAGCAACTTCCCTAACTTAACACCAGTTTCTCTCCACCTTTACCAGACGGGTGAGACCTGGGAAGAGGACAAACTATGGAGCTATATGGGACTATACAGCTGTATAACCACATAAATATATGAGAACAAAGCCACTTTAAAGCAAAAGCATTTCATTATTATCTAGCACTTGAGGATATTAAAGCTAGTGATTCCTTGAAGGCCGTGAGAAAAGTAAGTGAACAGCTTAGACACCTCCTTGGGGATGCTCAGTCATCCTCCTTTGTGTGCCCTGAGCTTCTCAAAACACTGTTCAGCTGCTGCTTAATGTCCTCGGCTTCTGTCCTAGGTTTCCCATGCTGCTTCTGACAAACGTTTGCAACTTTACCTTAATGTTGCCCAGCAGATGGAGGACAAGGGTGGATATCTAACCCCAGATGTACACTAGTGCAATGTTTCATCACAGATATTAAATTTAAGGGGTGGATATTTAACCCCAGATGTACACTAGTGCAATGTTTCATCACAGATATTAAATTTAAGTTGAAGTCCTGATATGGAGTATGAACATAAACTCAGATTCTGCTTCCTGTCTCTTTGCTGAAAGCTCTGAGTTTCTCTTCAGCCACCATTACATTGATATTACTGTGACTCTTTCAGAGAAGAGGGAAATGGAAAACTGCTAGATATTGGAAGGATGTGGGGTAGGGGCTGAGCTGAAAAGCTACTCCAGTTTTCATGAAAATCACCAAGATTTAGACTGTCATAAGCAGCTTGACTCAGACAGCAAGAGTCTGGGAGCCTCCTCTTTATCCATGAACAATACCGTGTCTTAGAGAGAGTTGGCATCTATATTCAGCAGAGGCAGAAGTGCAAAATCAAGCTGGGCATAGACCACAGCCATGTATTATTTTGACTGCGGAATCTGCTAGTGCCTTGGGTCCCCAGATCGCTTTGGAGGATACTAACTGTTGCCACACAAAACTGGGCTTGGATGCTTCCAAGGCCTTCCTCATTTTTGGACTCACAAAATTAAACTTTGCATACTTTCTTATGAAGACTTGAGCAGGCCCTTCTAGGAAGTGCTCCCATTCCCAGCTACCATCTGTTGTGACGTAACATTATTTTCTCTCTGTTCCATTGAAAAATATTACATTTCTTGTGCCTAACTACATTTCTCTTCACCAAGGGAAATAAGTGTCTGATCGGGAATTTGACTTTTGCTCTCCAGAAGGCTGAGCAGGGAATTTTGAGCCATAGTCCTTGGTCCTCTGAGTACTTTTCTATCATGTTTTGTACAGCAGTCATGCTTTGATAGATGTTACACGGCTATTCTTGTCTCACTGACACTCTACTAACTTTACAATTGAAAAAGATGATCATAGTGTGAGATCAGGTTTTTGTCTTCTGTGTATATGTATTGTAGCTGGCAGACCTCTTCTGTACTGGGGAAATTTAGAGATCAACCTCCAGTATCCAAAGAACAGTTCCAAATATTTATCCAACTACCTCACTCCGTGGCTGTTTTCCCTACCTTCACTGTGAATGTATATCTTTTTCTTCTCCCAAGTCAAGGGGAGATTTTCATGGCAGCAAGAATAGGATCTAAACCAGATTTAGCTAATTGCTGTGCATGGTGTTCTGCAGTTTCCCTTTGTCTTTTTGGGTTTTTTCCCCCTGCTTTATTTTTGTCCACTCTTGGATGATCTGTGTGATGCTGTTGTTACGAGAGAGACACTAAGAAACTGTAAATCTCACTTCTCTGTGTTTCACTGAAGGCAGAGGTAGATATTAGGAAACTGGGGACTACGTTTGTTGTGTTTCTTATAGCATACTTTAATCCTTTGGTATTTCTTCTTTTTCTCCTCCTTTATTTTGTAACGCGACAGTTGTAGCTTTGGTGGGAATGTATTTCAAAGAATGCCCGTAAAATGTCAGACTCAAAATAACGAGCAAACCTTTCCAAACACTTCTAAGGAGCTGTGTTCTCTTGGATAACAGTCACTGTCAATTTATGCTGCATCATTTGTGCTGAATCACTGTGTGCATTACTGTGCCAAAAGGAGGCAACATGTCTGTCACAGAATCACAAAATCACAGAATCACAGGGGTTGGAAGGGACCTCTGGAGATCATCTAGTCCAACCCCCCTGCCAGAGCAGGTTCACCTAGAGCAGGTTGCACAGGACGGCATCCAGGAGGGTCATTGCAAAGGAGACTGTTGTTTGGTTGCTGATATGCCAACTGCCTACACACTCAGCCAACAGAAAAATCACATGTACTCTGTGATTAAAGGACGTGATCCTCGAGAAAGTCAATTACGCGCTACTATTAGAGTGAACAGTTGGCAATCTGAAAGCATAATATTAAAAAAAGTTATTACCCTAATCTGCTCTGGAAAATGGACCATAGTACAGAGTCAGACAAATATGTCGAAACCTATTCAGATTGTTTTAATTACAGTACTTAGGGCCTGGAGCCTCAAATTCAAGGAGAAACCTAGAAAACTGATCTAATTTAGGGTCACAATAAAATTTCACTCTGTTCACAACATCCACCTTATAGCCTCTGTTTTGGAGAAATCATTGCCATTTCCAAGAGCAACACACATTCCTTCACAAAACATTTACTCACTTGCAATATTTTTCAAATTCCATATTTTTTAAGTGGTTCTTTCTGTTCAAGCCAGTGGGAAGTTGCCTAGACAAGGACTGAATTAAAATTTCAAAGTTGTAAACCTCTCATCCTAAATAGTTCTGAGTAGTGCAATATTTTGAAAGAAATCTGACTGATATTGAGAGCTCTCCTTTAAGTTAATTTACGTCTTCCTGGCTGTGTCTACTTTTCCAGCAGAATAATGCAGCTTGATCGCATCCTTTGTTGAAATGGGAGGCAAGGCTCCCATTTACCTTAATGTTACAGAATCATATCCCTAAAGAACTTCAACTAGTGAAACACCAATTTCGTCATTATTGCCACAGGTGTTTATCTGAATCCATACCCATGGGGCCTGCAAAATAAAAGGTGAGATGCTATGTAACATCAGACAACAACAAAAATATACAATTCTTCAAAAACAGACTATTTTGTACAATTATGAAATGGCAAAGCTTTCTCCAAGTGGTTCTAGGTGAGGCTGGCTGTAGACATGGTGTTATCACATCCACTGCATGCATCATTAAGTACAGAATTATCTGGATATGCTATCAATAAAAAGATGGCTTTGCTAGTTTGCTACTACTAGTCTGAAATCAAAGCCTCATGTCCTGAAATGATCAAAAGGCTCTTTTGATATTGTTGAGGGCTTAAGTGTCTGTTGGCTCTAAAGGATCTCATTAGGGTGCCAGAGGTCCTGGGAACCATGAACATGCAGGTCCATTTGCACAAGACAGGTCCAGCTTTTCTTACTGATTCTGTACCATGTCCTCAGGCAGAGCAGATTCTCTGGGCAAGTGATGTGGGGCCTGATCTTACGGACAGGCAGCACATGGTCTGTCTGCACTGAAGTGCTGAGGCACGTCAATCCAGTGCCAGAGACTGTACTGGCTGTAGCATGGGAAGTCAGGGCTTGGTCCTAGCAGTAAGTGTTGTCTAGAAAACTTAAGAAGAGCAACAAGAGGCAGTTTGAACTTTCAGCTTTCACCCAGGCTTCAAAGTGAGATCCAACTTCAAAGAGCTTTCCAGGATAGTGATGCATGGACAAGGAAGGACGAGAGCATACAGAGAGAGAATCCTCATTCAACTTTGTTGCCTAAACATAAAAACGTATAGTGGCATATGAGAGACCTAGGGTATTGTAACCTACCAATTAGGGGTGTCTGTGACTCAGGAGCCAGTTTTATGCCTCACATTGGTTTGACTTTACAGGGTGAAAAAAATCTGCTCTTGGATTGTAGAGAAGAATGCTAAACTTACCATAGAAGGTAAGTAAAATAAAACCAGCGAGGTGAAATTGTTGGCTTAAGCAGTCATAGTCACTAGCTGAAGGTCTCCAGAAAAAAACACCTACACAAAGAGGTATGAAAACCTGAGAGAAAAAACAAACAGACAAACCAACCAACCAAGAGAGAGGGCTAGAAGAAGGCAATTCAGCAAGGTGGATGATCAGACCAAATGCTGTGGAGAATGCCACTTCCGCACCTGACTGATTAGCAGGCTGTGCAGGATTTGGGATATATGTGCCTGGATGGGTGCAGACAGATGCTATCTCATTTTGCGGATATTTAAACTGACCAGAGATGTGCCAGGATTGACCCAGGAGCCATATGGCTACAGTGCCATGTCTCAACAGCAATCCATAAACCTTCCAGACTGTGAGGAGAAACCCACTTCTGTTTACATCCCTCTCTGTAGACATATCCTACATACAATATGTAGATATATTTTACACTGTAAAATAAGGACAACAAATATGGTGGGGTTTTCTTCTCTTTACCTTCTCAGAGCCTGAAAAATACCCCTTAAACAAAGCAGAAGCAAGCCAAGGAAGGACACCTGCAAATTCTCTGCCTATCTGTGTCAGCAGATGCTAACATTGGGTTTGTTTGTTGTGAGTTTCATACATACCTATACAGAACCGCTGTAACACGGTAATAACTATTTATTTAGAGGCATAGCGATCCCCCACAGAGAAATCTGTTGGGTGTCACAATCAGATAAACAGCCCCATGCAAGCCACTAGCTATATGCTCATTAGGATGGACTTCTCTCTTCAAGGACATCTACAAATACAGTACAAAAGGAAAAATTTACTATGCTCTGTGCCACTGAAAGACAGTAAATAAATAAGTGCATGAAAGATTTTGTGTGAAAGTTGTTTTAGCTTTTCCTACCCTACTGCATGTGAATATGAAACAGAACAGAGAGGAGGGGAAAAAAGAAAAACAAGTGACCAAAATTTAAGGATTTGTTGTATTAATCTATTTTCTTTTACATTCAATAATAAAATATTTTTGAAAGATTTCTTTTTCTAAAATTCCATTTAAAACACTGATTTTCTCTGACAACAATAACACTTGAAAATCCATAGTACAAAATAATAATAAAAAAGTATCAACCCTTGTCAGCAGAACAAACCCCAAAGGCCAGATGATGAACAGGTTATGAAAACATTTTGCACACACACTCATGCCTTTATATAATATGAGTTACAGAATGGAATCTGAAGTGATTTGCCTGGTATCCTTTTCTTATAACTACTGTCTGTCACTGATAAGAGATAGAAATATCAGATGTTTGTGACAGTATAATTTCACCTACAGACATCATATTTTGAATTACTCGAAAAAAACTTCTGAAGTATTTTTCTCTCTTATGTTATTGTTGTAATTCACTTGCTATGAAATGAATTGTCTTATTGATAAAGGTACAAATCTAAGTATGAACATGAAGAAGGTTCTCCTTTGGGTGTGACTGGATTCAGTCTGCTGGTATTAAAACTTTTAATAATTAAATACAAGGAGCTATATTAAAATAATATTTAAGTCCTTGACTTAAACTTAGAAAAAACAAGAAATGCAGCAATAAAGATATCTGCACAATCCTAGTATTATTTCTTATTGACCAAATCTCAGAAGAACGAATGACTGATTAGCCTTATATATGCATTATAGGATTAGCAGGATGGATTACAGAAGAGAAGTCTCCATGAACATTGAATTTCATTCTCTTTTCCTGCATGTTGTCTTGTTCTGTTCTGGTTTGTTTTCATTTTGATTATCTGATCTGAAGAATCACATCTGGGAACAGTCATGCATCTGCTTACACCTGAATGTGCATGGGTGGTATTTATAGACAACCACATGTTAGTACTCAAGCTACGCTGGTAGCAGTACTACTTTGAAAAGCATTCCTATCTTTTGTATGAAGATTTACCTTCTGATTCCCAAAGTGAATTCAGAAGACTGCTGCACGTATCTGTGGGACAATATTGACCCAGGCTTTTAGAAGGGCTCTCGGAGAAAACTTTGAGGATGATGGTGCAAAGTAATCACACAAATGATGGAGAGTAGTCTGACTGCACCAGCTCCCTTGGCTGCAGAAGACCACTCAGCAGGGATAAACACAGACCTCTGGCTCCTGCTCATCCCTTTCGGCCAGTATCTTCAGAAAGGGACATCTGCAAAGGGCAGTTTTAGTGATCTCTGAATGATGTTCATGGTAGAAATAAAATATTTTGTGTTAAGTCAGGGTGCGGATGTGTAGAAATGAGAAACACTCTCCTGGTAGCTGGAAAACAGATTTGTCCTTTGGCCTAGAATACAGTAACTTTTTACCACCTGATATTTCTTCTGATGAAGAAAAAATAAGTTACCGTTTGGACTCTGACATGTTATGAGGGCTTCCAGGAGTTATATCTTATCAGGAGAGCTGACATGTTATGACACACCGGCAGAAATGTCCAACAAAACACAATTTTTGCAGAATTTGGATTCTGGTCACATAAATAGAACTTTTTATTTTTTACTTCTTCTTGAGCTGTCCCTGCAGAGCTGATAAATGTACAAGTCTGTCTGAACACCTCATCTGGAGAGTAATCCAGACACACACAGAGCTATATGGGATGGATGTCTAATCCAAGTTGCTGACTGGAGTTGCAATAAAATGCTCACAACTTTCTGCAATTGTGTACTGCTTCAAAATAGCTTGGGCTAGCTTTTAGATATTTACTAGGTATTCCTCAGACACGTAAGCCTGCAGATCTCTCCAAATAACTTAAAGCCTTTTTAATGTGAACTTATTTTTCAAAGTCAGTACTCCTGTGCTTTGTACAAACAATACTCTTTTTTTTTGACATCTTTGCAACATCTTTCAGTACATGCTATTTCATGCTATTTTGCTATCAGTAAGGTGCGGGTAATTCGAAAGAGAAATCAAAATGATACCTCATTGACAGCAGATACCAGGATACTGTTTGCTGATCATGATATTTTTTGCTGGTAATATCTGAGGTTAGGTTTACAGTCATTTCAAAATATTTGAAACCTTAGATGAAGTACAAGCACCTGTCAAAGCACGATGTTTTCGCTAATCAGAAAACCAGCAGTATTTCCCAGATAAATTCAGGATAGTAAGAAAATATATTCTTAAGACTGTTCCATAACTATTCTGTGCAACTCAGCACCATATAGCACAGCTGGTAAATGAGTTTAAGATATTTCAGTGCATAATAGCAGAAACCTGAAGCAGAGCCAACAGGAATGAAAGTTTTCAAATCATTATTAAATACATGAGATGTTATCTTAAGCAATAATTTTTAAGAATTATAGCCTTGTCAGAACTTTTCAGTGGAAATGACTAGAGAAAAAAACTATAAAGTTGATTTTGATCCTGTTTTCTCAGCTTATTAAAATAACTCTCCAGTAAAACTAGTGGGTGACCCACTCAGCAGATGGGTGAACTACAGGGGTTAGGATTTCAGCTCAGTTTGTATATGCACACAAGACTTGGGATGTAAGCACTGAACTTCATCCAAATATTTTTAAAAACGAGCCTGAAAAAACAGTTTGGAAAATCTGACAATGCAAGTTTTCCCCTGAGATTTCAGGGCCTTTCTCTTTCTATTAAAATAAGAGCTTCTCCTAAAATATTTTGGCACTTTTAATACTAGCAGAAAGAGGACTAGGAAGTGTGGGGATATGTGAAGTTGAAAGTAAGTGGGAAACAAAAGTGGTCTAAATACTTTTGAACTGTAATAAGTCTTGGAGTCTGTTCAAGTTTGGAGTGAATTTTTGAATCATTCATCTCTTCAACTGGCTGGTGAGCCCATATCTATATTAATGGGAACTGCATACAGTGTGTTCCTGGTGTGATCTCAGAAGGATCACATAGAAATAACATCATTTCCCAGCTGGCTATTGCAATAGCTATGCTTATGCGGCTTGAAATTGATCTTGTTTTCACCACAATGTACTGCCAGGACAGATGCAAACTCTTGTTCAACGTCAGGTCTTTCAGAGTAGTGTACCTTTCAAAGAACTTTCTTAGAATTTAGCAATTCTGATGCACAATATTTTTCCCACAGGAATTATCTTACAGTTTTTGAATGAGATTTCACCTTATTTCTAACCTACTTACATCCCCATCCAAAAGTTGGAGGGGTTCAGAAAAAAGCTCACAAATATCAAAGCAATAGAGGCATCAACCTTTTGGGATGGAATTGGAAGAATAATACTTTCCTGCTAATATAGACTCTGACTAGAAGCTGCTGTCGTTACAGCTGGGTTTTGTAAAGGTGTAGCTCTCTATACAGTCTCCACATAATGGCATACTTTTGAGAAAGGAGAAACTTGAGGTGAACATCAGGAAGAATTTCCTGGTCACTGAATTAGAAGTATGGTCTAGTAGAATCCCACTATCTTTGTTTGATCTTCTGTATGTACAGTCTACATAATATGTACATCCACATATACATCTCCTCAGCATCTCTAAATTACTAATGCTCTTGGGGTATAGATCTGCTGCAGCACATGACTTTAAAACTCTCTCTGATTTTGCCCTCCATTATAGAGGGAAGACTCCCTACAATCCCAATGGCAATGCTGGGATATTGACTTGATTTTCAGGCTGGTCAAATGTTGGCAAACTGTAGTTGAAGTTAAATACTGGCAGTCTTGCTGTTTGGCGTAGGGTTTGTTTGCCAAGTCAGAGATCTTCCTTACATCTAACAGAGAAAAGGGATGCCGTGTTTAGGGGGATAGGCAGGGAGTGGAAGTGGGTGAAGGGGATAAACAGGGCAAAGTGTGTGTACCTGTCTCCCAGCTCAGGTGCCAATTAAAGCTGCCTGGAGAAGGGAGACCTACGTGGTTCACTTCACATATTAGGAAGAACATAGACCAAAGAGGTAGCTTCAGGGGATTTCAGCAGAGCGCTCTCCTGCCCTTTCTCAGCAGAGCTTTATGGGTTAGCTTAACTCTCCCTTTATCAGTAATTTGTCTCCACATGTGTTTTGGTAAGGGGCAAAACCATTGCTCTCTGTGAAAAAACTAAGTTGTTTTGGGGAAACGGTTGGCTGAAACAACATAGATTGAGTAGGATTTAGGAGAAACAAGAAAGGGATTTAGAAGTCCCCTCAAACCTATGTTGTGGGAAGGACAGAAAAGAGGTCAGAAAATGAGGAAGACTAAATCCAAGCTCACATTTCCCAATATGTACGACAATTTGACCTCCCTCTCTGCATGAAGAGCATATGAAACTACACACAAGTACTAACAAAACAGCATAGTCAGGTTTAACTTAGTATTTGCTATGCACTAAGCAAAAAGCATGGCTTTTAAAATAAGATCATTAAAAATAAAAAATAAAAAAGATATCATGCTTACAGCTTTTTGAAAGAAGATGGACTACTTATTTAATAAACCTGAAAACATACAATGGGCGATATAAAATGCATACCAAATTAAATCAAGCAGGTACATTTATCACTGACAATAGAATAAATGGACCCAAGCACCAAACATTTATTTTAATGACCTAAGGCAGCATGAGGATAATGACATAAGATAAAGAGCACTGTGAAAAGTTTTTGTATTTTTTTCTGTAGCCCGTAGCACAAGGGCAAACAGGCACTGGAGTATAGTAGCTCTTAACTTGACACTTTTTTGACTGTGATGGAGAACTAGTGTAGGAGGGTGGCTATCCCCGTAACAGGTTAATTGCAAAGCCATTTATTTTAGGTGGCCAGTCTGGTTTTATTGTGTCAGTATTGGCAAGACAACATGTTGTTTTGATTTTAACTTTTTAGTGCCCTCCATTATATGACACAGTTAGTATAAAAAAATCCAAGATATTGAATTGAAAAGTCATTCTAAATTGTGAAGTATTTCATACAAAAACTGTTAGGACAGGACACTGTGATGTATTTTTTTTAAGTCTTCCTCTAAAACAGAAGTTTAGCAAAATAAGCATACAGCATATTTTTGGTTTAGCTCTGTTTTCTGATGTGAAGTTTTCTGCTGAAAATTTTCCAAGCAGCTCTAAATAAGGATCAGCCTGTGTGAGAGCTGATCCTACAGAACTAAATTTTCTTTAAAAACACTGCCTCTTAAAATACTATCTTTAAATGCCCTAGTAAGTTCAATATGAGACACCAGTTCCAGAGAAGGGTGTTCTACTCCTTGCATTCTTTCTGCTGGTCCGCTCTCAGTTCTCCTTCCCTCTGTTCACAGAGGACTAAAACGCTTATCTGGACTGACTATGGGCAAACTGAAGAAGAAGAAAACAGTAGAAAAGCCACCAGACAAATAACTGATCAGCAACTAGAGAACCTGAAAGCAAGCATTAACATCAAGAAAGACCGAACTATAAAAATTTAATGCATAATAAAGCGTTTGTTAAGAATTGAAAAGACAAATTAAAGTCATTTTAGCATCTTTTGTCCCAATAAAACAGATTTTAGACCTCATGTATAGTAAATAAATCTGGATCACATAGTGTTATTTATGTTCTGAAAAGCCATAAGAAGCATAAGACCCTAAATCTTAATCTCATGGACTGCTTCTTGGGTAACTGGTATTATTTCTAGTGTTCAATTTCCTTGTAAAATGTTCATTTCTTTATTTTTGCCTCATTGATTAATGTATTATTTCAGAACTTAATGGAATTTCCTGAATCCTATAAAGCAGGCATAAGCAATTAAGGGTGATCTTTAAAAGAATCCTGGAGTTTAAAAAATGTTTTCCTTGGTACATCTGTAGTAGACTAGCATTCAAGAATAAAAAATCTTACTAACCTGCTGACTTTAGTAATTACCTAAGTCAGAATTCCCTCTAATTTCATCGAATCATAGAATCATAGAAGGGTTTGGGTTGGAAGGGACCTTTAAAGATCATCTAATTCACCCCTCCTGCCATGAGCAAAGACATCTTTCACTAGATCAGGTTGCTCAAAGCCCCATCTAACTTGCAGTATCCCTAAGTCCTTCTCTGCTCTCAATCAGTCCATCCCCCAATCTATATTGATATTGGGAATTGTCCTGATCCAGGTGCTGGACCTTGCACTGGGGCTTGTTGAACCTCATGAGGTTTGCAGAGGCCCACTCCTCAAGCCTCAATTTCATACTATTGATATAAGTTCTGAATTTGGGAGTTTAATTACATTTCTGAATGTTAGTTTAGGAGGTGAGGGCATTAGTCGTGGGTTGTGGTCCTGAGCTATTCTGGTGATAGTTCACCTGCCTATGATAGCTACGTAGCTGCCTAAGTCATAAGTTTAGAGGGGCTAACCCTGCAGGTCTCCTCTGGAAAGAGAACTGGTGCAGGGTTTACAGAAATGGACTTAGACTCAAATAACAGCGCAAATAATAGAGCAAGAGCTCTACATTGTCTTTCTTCAGCTCTTTGCCTTCACAGAATGTTGTCTTTACAGACAGAAAATGTCTGGACCAGGACAACTGCAAAAGTGTAAGGAGTATTATTAAATACACACCATTTATATTAATTATTAGATATAGTTAGACATTATCTTAAGAAATTAATGTCATATTCTGTCATCACTGAAACTCAGTGTCTTCCCACTAATTACAACCATGCCTGAAAGTAGAGTCAGTGATTTGACTGCTTCATTTTCCCCAGAGAAATTGTTCCCAGTTTCCTGTTCTTGCTCTGTGATCTCCAGAAAGGCTCATGAACTCCTAGGTATGTGAGCCGAGTATGCTGCTCCCATGTGGGGATCAAGAAATGTACGTTTTTCTACCAGAGGCAATATCCTTGGTGCTTTCTCCCCTAGCTGATCACACACCCTTCCACCTACAGCTATTCCCATTGCCCTTGTGAATGGCAAGCAGATGGGATGCCCAGAGGACCTGGCTTGCCTCAGCACCGGTGTGGTGACTCCTGGTAGAAGGGTAAATGGGCTCTGTGGGCAGCCGAGCTCAGCCTGAGTGCAGCCTGCTTGTAAAAGCTGTACAGATAGCCCCGATGCCTTGGCAGAGACCTGAGGGATTCACAGCTCCTTTGGAAGTGGTCTGGATTTTTGCTTGGGGTTTTTTTTTTTGTTTGTTTTTGTTTTTGTTTAAAAAAAAAGCTAAAACCTAGGAACAGTGTTTCTGTTTCATAGCCTCACCTGTAAAAAAAAGGGATACTTACTCCACCTCGGAAATGCTGCATATAAAGGCACCGCAAATTGAGACAGGGTACCTCTACTGTAAGTTAGACGTTTAAATGGTCAGATCAGTCATTCCCTGGCAGAGCCTATTTCTCTCCACTGAGTATAAAGGGATTCTAGCATGACTAGCTCAAGCTTAGACATCTATCTTTCTGACGTTTAACTTAGGCAAGTGACTGCTGGGCCAAGGATGCTAAAAAATCATGGTAATGAGTCACAGCAAATAACTGAGGAAGAGAAATTTCATCTGAGTTCCACCAAAGGGCACATTTTGACCCAAATAATTTCTTTCAGATTTCAGCTGCAACTTCTGTTCGGTTTGGTCAGAATACAGCATTGTCAGAGTAGAGAAGTGGGCACTGGACAAATGGAGGAAATTAAGAACAAATTCGATGCCAAGTTCATTAAATTGTCTGAATTGTGAAAATAAATATTTATCACTGCTTGCTTTCCATTTTTTCTCTCATTTCTATTTCTTTTTCCTAAATTGTTTAGTATATTATAATAGATAAATGTTTTTACTTAGTTACAAAACATTCTATATTGTTCTTTGAAAAGTAAAACTGAAAAGCTAATAATAAATGCATTATTCAGTGCAAAACATTGGTTTGAAAAGTCTGCTAGAAAAAATACAAAATAAGGTCATATGTAGACAAGGTATAGATCATTGAAGAACCTGCATGCTTTTCTATATATTATATATCCCAATACCGCAAACTTTGACAAATTTTTACTTACTAATTGTGTAAGTCATAAGTTATTTCTGCAGGGGAAATATTGCCAATTGTGAAGTATTAGATAAGCTGAGGTGAAAACTGCAGGCTGATTGAGCTCAACATGTTCCGCATCAGACTGTTCTTATTCTTTAATGCTTATTGCCCTGTACTATGAGAACGAGGAAGCAGCTGTGGAAACAAAATGGGTTGGAGAAGTATTTCAGCCGGGGACAAGGGAACCTAATGTCTCACATGCAGTGAGAACCACCAGGCTGCGGGTGGAGAGGAAGCAACCTTTTACTGGATTTTTTTTTTCCTGTGCAGAAGGAGAAGGCACATTAAACTTGTGTGACGATTAAATGAGTGGAGCATTCAATGTCTTAAGTGGAAAGAAAGAACCTGGTGGACAAAGACAGAATCCAATAGAAATTTCATATAACACTCAAGTACTGCAAGGTTTAATTGAAGGGAATGTCCTGTCAAATACAATCTCTTCATAGGCTTCAATTTAAGTATCACATTAATGATTTAATATAAAAATGATTTTTAAGTAAAGCACTCCGTATTTTCATCAGATATATAAAATGGTCTGAAAGGTTTAGTGAGGTTGGGAAAAAAAAGCTGTTTAAGTTAGAGGACAATGTTGTCACAAGAAGAAATTGATGTAAACTAGATAGAAATCAATTTAATCTAAAAATGAGATGGCTTCTATCCATCAAAATAGTTACATTCTAAGCTAGCCTTCTGGGAGAACAGAGGCAAAAATCCTAGCCAGATTAAAGATAATGCTTTTTAAAAAGCATTATATGATGCCATTGTCTATGGTGGAGATTAGACTAAATGACCCAAGAGGCCCTATACCTGTCCTGTTGTCTGACGTTCTTAAATACAATAGTGCATGCATGCTCAATTCCAAGCGGAGCTGCTCTTTTTCAACCAGAGGCACAATGAAATGTCTGTATTTTTCATTTTTTTCTGTTTCCGAGAAAAAGCTGAAGGACTTACTTTGGGGAGCCAAGTGAAACAACAACAAGGAAAAAGTCTGATGTGCTGATATGATGACATATGCGTGTGGTTTCACACAGTAACATGTAGTTCTAGGTGGTGGAAGGCTGTAGGTTGTCATGTTAAGTGTGATGGTATTGATTAAAGATAACAAGTGGAAAAATGTACTTCAGCCTTCATATGTTCAGGGTGCTGGTTTCCTGCTGCTATAAAACAAATGAAAGATTTGGCTAGTTCTTGTAGACCTGAAATATTAGAGAGGAGAGAAGTTTTCCAGTGCTAATTGATGGATTCTACCTCTGGACTCCAGTCCCTCTCATTAAGCCATCTATCACTGCATGTCACGGACACGACTTCCTACAGCACTTTAAATGCCAGCCTTGTAATCATTTCCCTTATCCCCTGACATACCTGATCTGCCAGCTGTAGCTTTCCTTTTGCTCGCCACTAAGGTTGTGAACACTGCTGAGGGGAACATGGCTGGGTGCTGTGAAGCCTTGGCAGGCAAAGGCTCCAACTGGAGCACCTGACAGTTACCCTGATGTCAAACCCTACTGATGGCATCCCAAGCGGGGTTCAATTCCTGTGCAAAATGCAGCCGGGATGAGATAGGAAAGCTAATCAAAATAACCCGGCTTTGGGAACAATATGCCTCCTCCCATCTTTGACGTTCCCTTGACAGATGATGCAAATGAGCAGTGGCCTCTGAATTGCAAAATAACTCATTAGCAGCCCCAGATGGCATTATTTGTGCGTACAGTGCTGCATGTTGCACCGTTACAGCTTGTGGTCTCAGAGTTACATTCTGCACAGAAGGCACATAGTTGTATGGAAGAATATGGAGCACCCTGACAAAAAGTGTAACAACTTCTCTCTGAACGCTGGATAAATTAGTTAATTAATAGGAGTTAAAAGTTAATAAAAATCGGCCCTCTAAGAAACAGCATAACTCCTGGCAGGTGATTTATTTTTCTTGAATAATACTTAATAACGGAACAGTGCATACACTTCAACCTTTACTTACAGTTAAAACCCATTGACTTGTAGAAGACAAGCTACATCTCAAGCATATTTTTAGTATTACTGCTTATTATTTTTCCTGCTACTTTTCATAATTGAAATTTCTGAAACTTTGTAACCTTTCCAGCCACCAGGGTAAAAACAATAATAAAAATATTAACTTTACAGGCTTTATTTTTTTAAATGCTGATCTAAGGATTCTTCTTTTCTGCTTTTGGATTTTGAAAACTTCATGATTTTTTTTTCTTTACAAACATGAGGCATGAGAAATAATATTTTTTTTAATGAAAGCACAGATTCTCATAAATCTTAAATACCATTAAATATCACAAATGAATCTTACTCTAAAATTACTCAGATACGCTTCAACTAGTGTGGGATCAAAATCGCTAACACATCTCAGTCACAAGCTTATTGCACATACTTCTTCTGCAAGGTGGCCACTAAAAGACAGCGAAATAACCTTTCATATAGACTATTACTGACCTCAACAGAACAGTGTAAGATTACTTAGTTGTAAGTGCCAAATTGCCTCAGTATTTCAACATAGCTAGCATACAAATCTGTGCGAAACAAATATTCTGAATAAAACCGCAAAACTTCAACACATTTTGGTATTATTATAAGGCTATCTTGAGAAGACTTTTATTAAGAAAAGCATTTGATGCAAAATTTAGTTTCCTTCTACACTTTTTTCAGGTTTCGTCATAAGATACAAGACCTCCCCAGCCTTCTCCCTCTGCTGGTTAGGCACTCATGCAGCGGTCCAAGTCCTTCCCCTGTTTAAATTAAAACATGGCTTTGACTATCGACTTTGCCAACCTTATGGGTGCATGATGTAATCAGGAGAGTATCTGGATTGCCTTTGAATGTTTTTTCTACCCATAAACACCCTTCTGAGTTCAAATATTCTTTTCATAGATGTTTCAGACTCAAAAAATTGACATTTTCTAATTAAAAAAAAGTGACAAGCCCAATGTGATTATTCCACAGACAGCACAAATGTGCTAAATTATGCAGCCATAGAAAATATACTATTGGTCATCTATTTTAGTCCAGAGTTTGTAGCCTGTTAAAAAAAAATAAATAAAAGGAAAAAGCTGATCAGAGAATAACTGTTTTAAAAATATAAAAGTCATAAATGCATACAGCTGCATTAAATATTATAAATTTTATAGACACAAATATTCTACCCTAATGTAAATTTAGACTTTCTAGAAATCCTGCACTGCACTTTTAGTTTCCCCACTGGAAAGATGATGCTAAAGAACATATGACAAGTTTTTAGACATTATCGTTGAGTACACATACCTTTTCATAACATTGAAGAACTCAGTCACTGTGAGACTGAAAAGCAATATAGAAGTTGATATAGAACAGATTCATTTTCAAGTAACTGTAATTATAAATTTACTCTCTTGTAACTTTAACTGGGGAACTCAGATTAACATCACTTATTTAATTTAGCTGTAAACCTCAATAAATATATGACATTTGATTTTTTTTTTATATTTTTTACTTGAATGACAATAAGTATAAAACTCACATTTTCTTATGAATCAAGAGGTGGAAGAGAAAGCTTGGCCAGAAAAAAAATCCATGGATCAGAGTTACATTTCTTACTGATTTGCAGTCAGATTTTGTCAACCTAAATTTCTTCTAAGCAAAAAGATGCCACTGTGTTAATCGCAGATCTTGGTGAATGTCTGTCTTTTGCACACAAAACCCTCTGATTTCATATAAACAGTTTGTCTTAAACTTTTACTGTTCCAAGTTTCCAGTAATCCTTAGCAGGCAATAATCAATTATTTTAATGTACAGTTATTAGACTCAATAAAAGTGTAGTGAGAAAGTACAGGGTGATAAATATTTTAGCTCATTGTATTTTCTGCAGAATATTAAATGTTACATTATTTATTGGGGAAAAAAAGAGAAACACCAATTGTTTAAATCAAGCCTGAGAAAATCCCAAAGACATTTGGCGTGCTTAAGTGCTTTATTTTTGCATTATTGCTTGAAAATAT
Source organism: Burhinus oedicnemus (assembly GCA_008921705.1). Taxonomy (NCBI): domain Eukaryota; kingdom Metazoa; phylum Chordata; class Aves; order Charadriiformes; family Burhinidae; genus Burhinus; species Burhinus oedicnemus. Next base: position 425,373 of record VFFE01007644.1, on the reverse strand, counting down.
TCTTGAGTTTCCTTCTGTAAATGCTTATCGTGAACATCTGCTTCTATGAAGTTACAAGCTCTATTTTAACTTGCAAATGCCTGGCAGTGTGACATCTAATATTTGGTGGGCAGGGGAGCGGAGGTGAACTGCCCTTGAGTGCACTGGAAATATAAACATAGCTCTTCTGGCTTAGCTACTAAGAGTATCGATAACAGAGACTGTGTTTTTAAATGAAACATTGAAAAAATGGTTTGGTTTAAAGCATTCATACAGCATCTTGGATCCAAAGTACCCATCAGGATTAAACATTCTGAAGGTGAAGCTACACGAGACAGCTGATCCCATCTGAAAGTTTGTCCAACCAAACTGTGTTTATCCTCCCTTCGCCTGTGCTCACTTCCCTTCCTCGCCAACCTGTTTCCTCTGTTGCCCTGGCTCTAGTAAATAGCTGGTTCTGAACAAATTCAGCTCATGGATCCTGAGGAAAACTGATCTTTTTTATTTATGTATTGCTGGGGCAGTTTTCTTCCTGGTTAGGGAGTTCAATCCTATTATTGAGAACTAACTGACCACTTAACAGTTAATTTTAACTCATGAGGCTCCAGGCTAGACTCCAGGCAGTAGGAAGTGCCACAACAGTGACATCCTAAATTAGAGATAACCGCCATTAGCGTATCTTCAGGCACCTGACCTAACCGAACCCTTCCATGAGAGTCAGGATGCTGGGTAAAAGGGTAAACCAGGATGACACAAACATCTACCTTTCCCCTCCTCTTCAGGTTGCTTTTCTCACGCCAAGTAAGTCTGAACCAGTTTAGGTACCAAGTTCTGACCTGCCACAGTTCACAGGCAAGCGGGTAAGGTTTTAATTAAATATGTAAGACTGCAAGCTGCAGTGGCTGAGGAGCAGCTCCTTTTTCTGTACAGCGCTGCTCTTCCAGAGCAGCAATGAGATAGGTGGCTGGGAAATACTCACTTCAGCCAATCAAAGTCAGTCCACATCAGACAACATTTTTTGCTCTAAACATGGTCTAAGATTTCTTTCTAACTAATAAAATAACAGTACCCTCTTCTGCTCATTAATAAAGTGATGAAAAACAGAAAACAATTCTTTGGGAAAACAATTTCTAATTTGTGACAAATAGCCAGCTTTTCTTAAAAGAGACTTTGGAAACTGAGTATCAAAAGCTCTTCAGTAAGCACTGCTAGCAGCTTGCATTTCATTATTATTTTCATTTTACAGCACTAGAAGTACTGTACCTATGTATAGTACAAAGGGAACACGGTCGTTGTCTAAAGGTGCCCTGCAGTCTCAAGATAGCAATAAAAACATCAAGCAAAATGTAATTAAATTTGACTCTAGTCCTGTATGTTGAATTGTGTAGGATGGATTTTTGGGAAACAGGTATGGTTGCAAGCTCTCTCTCATTACCACTACCTGGTATAGGACACATATTTTAGGGAGTTGTGTGATGAGGGAATTGCCATTGCCTTGAGCAACTCCTTCCCCATCCATATCATACCTGCCACAAGTGATGTTATTGGAATCACAGCCACTTCCTGACTATGCCTAGCAAACATCATTTAATGCTAAACAAATAAACACTGTGATGAGTAGCTTCTTTCAGGAGCAAGAAGCACGTTTCAAATTGTAAAAGATGAGATGTTATTTTGTTCAGGATATAAAAATCAATATCGGTATTGTTTCTATCACAATGACCATAAAAAGATTCCTGCAGAGCTCAGAACTGCAGCATGTCTGGAGGACTGTGCATACAAAGGAAAAACTTCTTTCCTTTGAGGGTGGCAGAGCACTGGAACAGGCTGCCCAGAGAGGTGGTGGAGGCTCCTTCTCTGGAGATATTCAAAACCCATCTGGACGCATTCCTGTCCAACCTGCTCTAGGTGAACCTGCTTTGGCAGGGGGTTGGACTAGATGATCTCCAAAGGTCCCTTCCAACCCCTATCATTCTGTGATTTTGTGAAAGGCAAGGCCCACCCTAACAAACACATAAAAACATGGGGTAAGTAAAATCCACATTCTCATGAAACACAGAGGAACAAAGGTGGGATTTATGTCCTTTAGCTGTGCAAGAATTAGGTGTCTCCTCTGAGACAGTCACTTGAATTCTCTTTGTGGTCAGCAGGGATGGGTGGAATCCCCCCAGGGGTGAGTTAGTCCATTGTAGAATGCATCACTAACACGGGTGAGATATTTTGCCCTGTGGAGGTACCTGCTCTCTTCATTGCTTGTCATGAAAGTCTGGTTTTCTAGCTTAGACTAGACAATTTCCAGACAGCTAAGTGAAGTCAGCTACGCAGAAATCAAAATATAAGGTCACAGAGCAAGTGTTTGCAGGAACAGAACCACATGCTATGCGACGTGCAAGATGTCAGATAGAGTTTTTCAAACAGGAGAGTTTTTCGAACTAAAAAAAAAAAAAGTAAAATAAAGCATTAGCAAGTACTCTCTCAGTTAACATGGTGTGATAAATAACAAAGATAGGGTTTGCAATGCAAAGCTCTAGTACTTCTGTAGCTGTCTTCATTGAGCTGCACATGTTCACTGTTACCACATACATGAGGAATCTCACCTGGAAATTAAGTCAACCTCCTCAATCACAAACTATTGATCAGAGTCACAGCAGAGTAAATGTCCAAGAGGGAATCGCTTTAACACCAGCAAATGCCTTAGGGGTATTTTTGGTCTGTCTTCCTTTCTCAAGACATTTTGTGTGTGGAAAAGGGCGATGCTACAGTGCTGATTCTCAGCATGGATGCTGGATGAAGAACCAAGTAGGTTTGTCCCAAGACTGCCTACAATCAGACAGAACATGGACCTGGCCCTGAGAATCAGGCAATGAAATTGATGTAGATGGAACCTTCTCATTGTTATTTCCTCAGTTAACACTATGTGGTTGACTAGCATTTGAATCCCCAACTTCTTGGAGAATCTCAAAATCTCATGCTGTTTGGTCAAGCTGCTAAAACCCATGGCAACAGCTCAATGAACTGAAAACTAAAGGGAAAAAATTCCCACATTTCTAGAGTGGATCAAGTATTTCAATCGTCTCAAGATTCCAACCTTTTTTAATACAAAATGGCAGGAGAAAGGGAAGGCCACAGGAAAATGCTGAATCTGCATTTTTAATCAGTGAAAATGTTTCCAGGGAGAAAGCTGTGTTCACATCTTCCTGCAAGCTGCCCTGAGCTGCGGAGTTCAGCTCTGAAGACTGCACATCCTTTCTCTTAGAATCATAGAATCACCTAGGTTGGAAGAGACCTTTAAGATCATCAAGTCCAACCATCAACCTAACACTGCCAAGTCCACCACTAAACCATGTCCCTCAGCACTACATTTACCCATCTTTTAAATACCTCCAGAGGTAGCAATTCCACTACTTCCCTGGGCAGCCTGTTCCAACGCTTGATGACCCTTTTGGTGAAGAAATTTTTCCTAATATCCATCCTAAACCTCCCCTGGTGCAACTTGAGGCCATTTCCTGTCATCCTATGGCTTGTTACTTGGGAGAAGAGATCGACCCCCACCTCTCTACAACCTCCTTTCAGGTAGTTGTGGAGAGCGATAAGGTCTCCCCTCAGCCTCCTCTTCTCCAAGCTAAACAACCCTAGTTCCCTCAGCCACTCCTCATAAGACTTGCTCTCTAGGTCCTTCACCAGCTTCGTTGCCCTTCTCTGGACACGCTCCAGCACCTCAATGTCCTTCTTGTAGCGAGGGGCCCAAAACTGAGCACAGTACTTGAGGTGGGGCCTCACCAGTGCCAAGTACAGGGGGACGATCACTTCCCTAGTCCTGTTGGCTACACTATTCCTGCTACAGGCCAGGATGCTGTTGGCCTTCTTGGCCACCTGGGCACACAACTGACTCATGTTCAGCCAGCTGTTGACCAACACCCTCAGGTCCTTTTCCTCTGGGCAGCTTCCCAGCCACTCTTTCCCAAGCCTGTAGCGCTGCATGGGGTTGTTGCGACCCAAGTGCAGGACCCGGCGCTTGGCCTTGTTGAACCTCATACCATTACTATGCATGCTATGCAGTTGGTAACTGAATGCATTATTGATACCCAGCAAATGTTCTGCACTGAGTTAATCATTACCAAACAAAATAATACAAAGCCTATATCCTTCCTTGCAAGAATCATTACGTTTCTTTATGGAACCAGGTGAAAGAAATACTATACGTCTCCAGTCAAAACTCAGCCTAAAGCCACTGATCTATAAAAAGGCATTTATGAAGGTGTTCAAGGTTTTAAACTGAGTAGGCAGAGGACTGTCTGAGGAAAGGAGTGAAAAAGTACTGTCTCTTACACAAAGAAGCCCCAAAATCCCAACAGTGAAAAAGAGACATAGGCGGCTGCAAAAAGCACAAGACTGTGTTTGCGAGGAGACAAGACAAAAACCTTAGAGTATAAGTGCCAACAGAAAGAGGGTAGGAACTGTGAAGAAATATGTTATCCTCTGTTGCAATTTCCTCTTGGGTTCTAGAGAACATAATTTGTGTGTTCTTAGTAAATAAAGAAAGATTATGCCCCAAAGAAATAACTATCAATTTTTCCTCCTAGGGGAAGTAGCCCATAGAACCCTAAATTCTGGCTAACCACATGGGTTAGACAAAACAAACAGAAAAACCTCTGAAGAATTCAAATAAAAATGAATGAATTATTACAGTTCTTATGTACACATAACATAGTAATAATATAGATCTGTACATGTGGCTTCCTTTGCTAAAAGACAAGCTGTCAATGAGCTGAAGTGTAAGAGAGTGAATAGGATTTAGAAATTGCCTGCTTTATGCATCCCCTATACCCAAAAGTAGGTAACCGGAGTCCTAGAGGACAAAATCCACTTGCTATGGAAGATAATGTTTTAAAGCAGGAACACTGTGTGGTCCTAAAGGCATTGACAGACAAATCACTGGAAAACACATTTGAAAAACCACCAAAAACTGAAAGAACAAACCCACTATCCCACCAGAAAGCTAAATAGCAATTGTTAGTCAGGCAAAATATGGCACACTGTTTGAAAACAGGCCATTTTCCTTATTATAAGACAAAAAGAAATTGAAACCATGACAATATTATTTCTGATAGCCCTAAAAGTAAAAGAAGCATAACCAATTGAACCTTTGTTATCCAGGGAAAATGCGCATCTGGGCTATCAAACTGTAGAACATGTTTCAATGACACTATCATCAAAATTAATTTCTGTATGATCAGCTGAGTCTGAGTAATTTTTCCCCTTATGTCTGTATTTTAACTCCTTGCAGTATGGGCATGAAACGAGATGATGCACAATAATTAACCACCATAATTTGCGTGCCTCTCTCTAATAAGACAGGAAAGTAGCTCTCTATATTACAGCAGCTTTGAATACCAATCCAGTATTTCTGTGAAAAGTTTTCCAGAGCATAGGTATCATTTAACAAAGCTTCAGTCCAGAGTTGGTTATGAATGTACATGCCGTTGGTCTTCTCCAGCACATATTGCTTTCAAACTTATTTGCAGGAAGGCTTTATAGTCAATAAAGCAATGTTCTTCTCATTACTGTGAGGTTTGTAGGGCGCCTGTCCTTGGTAAGATCTCTAACGGGATAAAGCTGCAAAAAAGGGCCATCTGCCTTCAACAGTCCTTCTGATGATAGTGCTGGTAAAGTATGCTGTTACCATTAGCGGCCAGCTGGTCTCTTACATCATTATACGTTACAAATGTTTTATAGCAAGACAATATAACATCAAACGACATTTTTTAAAAACCATAGCATGCTTTGAATTGTAAAAGCATCCTTACAGAGCGGGATTGGCTGTGATCCTCAAGGCAGCCTATCCAGGTTCATATTTGTTTATGCAAGTCTTTTAATTCTTACTTTGAATATATTTCCTCATTCCAAAAATGTGATGGTTCCTTCAATGCATGGAAAAAAACAAATCTAATGGAAGAAAAATGTCTAACAGAAGTTATATTTTGCGTTAGACTATACGAATTACTGCTCACAGAATTTGGCTCTTTGGATCTTATTTTTGCTTAACGAAATATGACTCTTTGCTTATGTGTCCTGATATGATAAACCCGTATAAAGCAAAGGAGAAGTAATCTTCATAACGTTAGAGGTTGACAAAGACTGTCTTACACTATGTACTAAAAAAATCACATGTATCTTAAATAAAAAGGAGATATACTGTCATTTTCAGCTTTTGCTTTGCAACACTAGACAGCTAATTTGTAATCACCACAAAGAAAGCCCTATCAGATAAGCAGTGGAAAACTGGACTTTCAGAAATACCATATGGAAGTTTTAAGTTACAGAAGAAATACAAGGAATATGGTCATTTGTCGTCCCCCCCGCCCAGAAAAAAAAACCCTTGGATGCTTTTCAACGAAGAAATTTTCAAGAAAAAAATACCTTTGAAATGCAACTGACCTGCAACCATACCAATAAAATCTGACAAAAAGAAAACTCCATAAAACAAGAGACATAATTCCACTCAAAAAGTGTAAGCAAAAAGTGGTTTTATATCGTTTCGGAAGAAATGAAAAATTAATCTTGAGATACCATAATTTCTTTCAAATTATAGTATTGCTTCCACAAAGAGAAAAGACGACAGTGGTTAAGGAGCCAAAGAATATATTTAAACTTATTTAATTTACTTTGTAACTTACTGAATTTATTTTGTACTTGTTGACAAAATAGAAGAAATTTGGTGATTCCCGAAAAAAATCCTGACTGGGAAACAAAGTTAGATTTTCTTAATATTCAGGAAAAGAAATCCCACTTTGCACTAAAGAAATGTTAGAATTCTGCTGAGATAAGAAATGGACGCACAATTTTAGAAGAGCTCTGTTTATGTTCTGAATAGGTGGCTCATCACAAGTCTGTGACCGATACTATTTTTAATAGAAGACATTAATTCGTGGCTACGCAAAAAATCGAGCCATCCTTGAGTACCCCATAAGTACATGAGTCATTATGCTGCCAATTACTTTGAATATCGGAGGCTGCTCTCCCTTTTTAAATGATGCTGAAGTGCCTTGAGGAGCAGTGTCTCTATGTAAGACATTCATGGGCAAACATATGCAGCCACTTTACTCCACTGTGATGAATTTTAGAGGTCATTGTTATTTATTTCTTTTCAGAATAGCCTATAATGCAGTAGGTACCATTCAAATATTAAAAATGACATATTCACAACTTATTTGTTTTTCCATTATAAACATCTCTACAGTTCTATGTCTGGAAGTAATGGCAGATGTAATTAAGCCAGATTTTCTTTGAAAAATATCCTGGTTGGGCAGAGATTTCATTTTTTTTGCTTTGTTGTTTAAATAGTGCTTTCACTGCTACAGAGGTTGAAATGGAAGGAGGGATACCTCTGACAAGAATAAAATTACCAAGAAATACTAATATCCCAGATTTTCCTTGAAAAGTCTACAAAATCCTTGTTTACAGGGGCACAAAATAATATAGTCCGTTAAGAGTCAACAACCAATTAGTACGAAAATGTTCTGGAAATGCTGTGAAATGATGGTGAGGTGTTTCCCATTTTTTTGATACACTATAGCTGATGGGAGATTCAGGACTTTCACCATGCTCGCAGGAAACAAAACCAACCCTGGGGTCATATTCAGTATGGCATGCTGGACAAAAGCAGACCACAAGCCTGGGCTCTGCCACGTGCTTGTTGCAGCATCTGTGTAACTTTCTTCTTTAAGTGTAAATTTTTGAGTCCTCCAGACAAACATTCAACCCTACATTCAAAGCAAATGCACTTTTGTTTTGTGGTGAACATAGCAGGTCCATTAAAAGCCACGGAACTGTGGCAGTCCTGAGGAAGTGCCCCAGTTTTTCTTGTTCGTGGTCCTGGTCAATGGTGATAGGAGCACAAACTGCTCCCTGTGCTCCTGTTGCACTGTAATAGGAGGGAGTTTGAGCAACAATAGTCCCTTGTATGCCTTTGTCCTCAAAAAAACAGTTTATTTTCATTGGAGTACATGTGACTAGTGATTCAATTTCATAATACATACCCCACGAGAAACTGTCCTCCTCTGATATGTTTTACTCCTACTCCTCATAATTTGATTTTTTTTTCTTTTCTAGTTTATTTGTTATTACTGAACTGAATCAGCTCACATATAGGAATCAGACAAGGTTCAGTGCTGTGTGTGAGGAAGTAGTGGCAATGAATTGGGATGAGGGGTGGGATCGCTTATTTCTCGTATTCATATTCATCATTCTATTTATTCTGTAGGTTTCTAGACTTTTAATCAAAGAGGAGCTTGGCCTTCCTTCTGTGTGATACAAACCACACATTGACCCAGAAATTTCTGAATCAAGTATTAGTTTCTTATTGATTTGGTGCATGAGCAACTGAAAGATATGCTAAATATATCTAGTATTGATTAAAGTACATCAAGAGTTAAAATGAAATTATTCTGGCATTAAGTGTATGTTCCTTATTGCTGGTGTGAACTCACCATCAGCTTTCAGCATTAGACTTTGGGTTTTTTGCCTTGTTAGATTTTATTACTCTATACTTTTCACATAAATGCACATCCCCCTGTAATGCAGATTTCTCTATGAAACAGACCTGTTAATGTGAGTTACCCAACTATTTGTGGAAAGAAAGCTGTCTTCACATTATTTTACAAGGGATATTTTGATACTTTCTGCAGACCTTTAACAAAGATATTCATTACATTCGAACCAGTTACAGACACAAACACAACCTATTAGAAAGTGCCCTTATTGGTAATTATTTTTTATGAGATGTCCAGTCAGTATAATTTGTCTAAATGTGATATTTTCATGTTAATACTCAATGGAAGGCTCTCTTGTACTAATGAAAATTTCATACTAGAGTCTGTTATTTCAAAGCAGTTGTCTAGTAACCAAACTCGTAATCTCATAAACATATATTTAAAGCCAATTATAATAGAAACATAAAGAATCCTAATATTTGTCCAGCTTGATTCTGTAAGGTATTCATCAAGTTTATGAGCATGCTCATGAAAAACACTGAATGCTTTTGATTTCTGGGGATACACATATCCATCCCAGACCAGAAGCATTTGGAAAGGTTGTTTGTTTGCTTATGCTGGCATAAGAGTTTGCTTTCAAGCTTTTGTGCTGCAAACCAACTCTAAGCATAAATAGCTAATGTGCTTGCCACGCCAAATGGCAAATGTTTGCAGGTTTTTGAATGCTACTGAAAATCTTGCAAATAACCCAGCTACTCTTAAATGGCTCAGAAAATATTTCTGCAGTGTGGAATGTCTCTGCAACATACGCTACTGAAGAAATGGAGGAGAAAAAGTTTGGAAAACTACTTCTCTTGAAAGTAAGAGCGACTTCAGCACTGCTTTTTGCTGAACTTTGGTTTTAGTTACATTTTCAATGACAATGTTGTGCTTCAAAATGTGTGTGTTCCCTTTATACTTGTACCCCTTTATGGCACATAAGAGACTGACACAACTTGACATGGTGACTTTCAGCCCCTTATGGAAACTGACATCTTTTAATTCAGAAAAACAAAAACATTGCACAGTACTGACAAAAATGAAGTAAAAAAGAAAAGAAACAGATTCACATCCCTACCCACTCCAAATAATCTATGTTCACCAGCCAAAACTTTTTAGATATGAGTTTGCAACAAGTCATATACCTGTCAAAATCCTGTCTTGAAGCATTTATAGTTAATAAGAACATATTGATACAATATTAAATGTAACTAGACAGATTAGTAGAATATGAAAAGCTACACTCTCCAGATTCAAGAATTTACTCTTTTCAGGGGACATGGGTCATCTGTTGAAAGTACAGAACAGAAACCCTGAGAAAGTCTCTTTTACCACTGGGAGACAGCAGTACTTGCAAATCCCCCAATTTTTCAGAACATTGAAATTAGCTGATTTAGTTGAGAGTAGAAAACTGTGCGAAGCAGAAGAAGAGGTACAAGACAGAAGACATTGAGAAGTATCTGTGGAGGAAAGTGAGGAGAAAGAATATCCCATGAAGAGCAACAGCAAATATAGCTAGAGCCTTAAGACCTAGAAGGATAGAAATGAAAAGATCCTTTTATTTTTGCAGGACATGCTTTTCCAAAGACAGAAAAGCACCTAGGACGCACTGGATGATTTCATGCATGGTCTGCAAAGCTCTGGGTTATAATCCTTGGTTTTTTCCTCTTACTTTTCACCATAAATAAATAAATAAGTAAATAAATAAAGACATCTTTGCAGGATGCAAAGGAGGGTAATCTCTCAGAGACCTTCCAGACTTCTCGCATCTCAAAGCCAATACAGGTTATCAGCCACATACAGCATACATCACCCCATGTGTCTTGTTCCACACAGGTATGGTAACTTTGCAATGATATTCATGCACCACCCTTTTCTACAAGTTGTAATGGCACTGTTAAAGGTAGCTATCTCCTTTATGTGACATTTTCAGGCACAGATCTCTGAGCAGTGCATGGGGAAATTATGGCCGATGTCTACATGAGTAAATCAAACAAGCTGAGGCAAATTATCCTGCCCTGATGACAACTGCCTCAGCAGGGCTGTAGCCATGCAGCCACAAACTCTTACCCTTCCCCTGAAAAACTGTAGACATCCAAATGACCCCCACTGTTCTTAAACCCCAAGTTGTGCTCAAAAATTGCTCACTCCAAAACTGTGCAAAGGTTTATGCTACATGTGTCACTCTAAGGATGGTTTGCGGCCATAACCTAACCCTAACCCTTGTCCTGTTCAGATTAGGGGAGCAGATATGACTGTAGGATACTTTGAGGCCATGAAGAAAGACCCTGAGCCAAATTTTAAAACTGAGGTGTCACAGTATTAAAGTGAAAATAAGCAGGTAAAAGATGAGACTGCTTGTGAGGGAAGAAGAAAGATTTGTACACATCACTTAGTCTGGCTGTTAACACCACTAGTTTAGATCAATAAAATCTATTCTCTTATTACATCTGTGGCTAGCTTTACATCTTCCCTTTCCAGAGGGAAAACAATACGCCATCTGTTATACTGCATCTCAGCTCTCTGTCAGTCCCTAGGCTGGTTTCCTTGCCTTGTAGATCTCTGAAGAGAGATGGTTGCAGACTTTGGTTACTCTAGTACTCCAGTCAGCACTTTCCCATGACGTTGTTTGGGTCTGTGGCTCCTCCGCAGCCATCTCTTCCTGTCTGCCTGTGGAGGAAGCTCAGGATGTCTATCATTTTTTCTACAGGCCGTCCCTCGCTGAGCCACAGCCTTCCAGAAAATATGCATATCTTCACTAGAGATGACAATTTTGATGCCTGTGGTCTGTCATTACGCTTATAGACATTGCCTTGTGGCTAGGAAGGCATTGAAATCATGTCATCCTTTATCAGAATATACATTTTGCATTTGCTGTCTCAATGTGTTTACACCAGTTCATATTTGCCCTGTTTTCAGCATGGTGTGCTAGGTCCAGAGGCAGTCCAACTTTCAGTCGCTACTGCTATGTCCTTCCTTTATCTAATACTGCTTTTGACACTTGCCTGATCATGATATCTAAGTCAACTTACTAACCTGGCAAGGTATTATCTCTTTTCCTTTTCTAGATTAGTTTTCCAATTAGATGAATGCCAGGTCAGGCACCACGGCAGTGGTAGGAGTGCAGAACAGTGAAGAGCAGGGAAGGGAAGGAGGATTAGGAAGAATGCAAGGTGGGAAATAGGAACTGGATATCCTCCTTTCGGTTGTGGGGAATTGCTAATTCAGTATTATGTATTATGCTGTGTTATGAAATTGCATTTCTAGGTTCAAAGGAAGATCACTATTCCTTGCCTATTAGGTTATTCTGCGTTTCTAAGAACCCTTTCGAAAATTTCAACACCTTTTTTTCATAATGCCAGAAGACTTTGAGCACCTTAGGTTCTATATAATATGCCCAAATCCCACATTTTTTAAGAACGTTTGATCTAGTGGAAATCTAATTGCAACCCTTTATCCATCATTATCATAGCAGGGATGTCATATCTAACAAATATAGATCTTATGAGATTATATGTCTAAGAGCTATTTTCTGTGATAATGATGTTTCTTGATGGTGAGAATAAGAAGGCAAAAACAGGATGTAATTTTTTCTCCAGTGTATACAAACAAATGTGTGCCAGTCCTGGACAGGAGAACCACAGTTTAACTAAACTTACCTACCTGCATAATACTGGACTATTTAATCTTTGGGGAATTTCTCTTTTCCTTGCTATGTCTTCATTTCTTTTGGTTTAATTTCTGGGTTTTTACATTTTTCTTTTTGTCTTCATGGGGTCCTCACTTCTTATACATGGCACCTCTTTCAGGGGCTCTGGGAAGTAAACACACCTTACTTCACTGTATCTCTAATACAGACATTTTCATCTGAGCTGGTCCTCTAGAATCCATTTCTAGTTAATGGAGAGAAATAGGCATATCCTTTAAGATAACCTCAGCCATTGTTGTAACTGCAGTGTCAATACCCATCTTGCAAGTAATCAAGATTTCAGTTGTGTTCCAGTTTGCATCCCAGCTAATGATATATCCATCAGGTATTCATACAAAGATTTTCTCTTCTTTTGCAGACTTCTTTTTTTGTTTGTTTGTTCAGCTCTGTCCAAAGTTTGGACAATGCTTAGTATGTGTTTTCTTCCACGCCTTTGCTGTCTTCCATGTTGGCTTCCTTTGTTTTGTTGACTATTCCTATGATTTTGCTCTTTGGTGGCACAGCTGTGTCACACAGCCTGGTCTGCTTCCGCTCTATAGTCTGGCAAACTCTCATGGGTTTTCTACTTTTAACTCATTATTTTCTAATAGTATTTTTTCAGTTGCTGGTCCTCATTTTACCTGATATCAGATTCCACAAGACTCTACAGACTACACATTTTACAGACTGAAATCTGTTACAAATGTCCTCAGAGTTGCTCCATCATGTTATTTTTTCACACAAAGCTAACAACTTGCAAAAGTTCATTGTTGTAGGTGTGCAATATGTTTTGGATATTGTGCCATTTAGTGCCATCTTCACTTGCTATTTGCGTGTTCTTTGTTATTAAAGAAGTCTAAAGTATTTGCATCAGCAATATTAAAATAAAAATCTTCTGGCAGCATTCACTTTCATGAAGAGACAGAACTCTCTTTGGAACCTCTTCCAGTCTCATGGAAGAAAGAGTTTTGTTTTCGGTGCCAGGTGCTCTTGTACCTGGCTAAAGAATGCTCTGGATTGGCATCAAAACTCTAAGGTATCTGCCTTGCAATGGAAGATAAAGAAAGCAGCGATGAACGGGACAGAGGCAGGAAGAGTGACCACCTCTGTGTTCTTTAACACCTACCAGCTCAAACTGCAGCTGCTTCAAACCAGTATGTTCCATTTCCCTCAGAGAATCTACCCAGGATATCTTTACCATAGTGGGATTCTTTTTTACCAGTTTGACTACTGTTTGAGATGACAAGTAAAAGATACGAGCTCTATCACATCTCCAATCTGATGTTCAAACCGCAACAGTGTTGAGAGGGTTACCTGAGCCAGAATTCAGCCAGTCAGCTTCCTGGAGACACTGCCTGCCGCCCCGCGCATCATGGCCTCAGCCCTGTCCAAAATCCCTGTGTTGTGAACATGCAGTATGTAAATCACCAAAAGCTCACAGGTTTGGGAGAGAATAAAGGTTTTAGAGCCCTGACCAGAATGCCCTCCAGGGGGTCACTGCCCCCTTTGCTTTGCAACAAACAAAATGACAACTTGAATATTCTGACTGACTTAGCTGAAGGTCAGATTTCTGAGGGGAGTTAGGAAGAGTAAGGGTCTTACCACCTAACACCACACATTAAGACTCCCCTACCCCCTCCTCACTACTTTTTCATCATTCAACTCTTTCCAGTTTTGGGATGGCGTCAGAGAGATGTGGCCCCTCAGAGAGCCCAATTCCAGACACTGTATCATAGTGTGCAGTAAATTAAATGTGTTCTCTCAATTTGTGTCCTTTCTGTGCTACAGTGTCCCTGCCTGCTGTGCTGTCCTTGAAATGCAATGTGAAATTAGCTCTCAATAGTGCAGCATGGCAGAAATCAATAACAGAATTATGCCAGCGCGCAGGACGGGCTGCTAAACCCTGGCAGCCCCGGCAGCATCTCAATGCGCGTCATGACCAACGCTGAACTCTGGAAAAGAGAGGCGTCTCTCTTGTTAACCGCTGTGGTTCTGGCTGATGTGTTCCTAGAATGGCTGAGATATTGGAAAAGTACTAAAATACATCACCTGGTGATTTCTAGCTTTTATAAGTACATTTCCTGACTATGTAAGCAGACTTTAACTCACTGAGAATACAAGCCTCTGCTTTATTACTACACTGAAAATGATGAGATAAAAGCTTCTAGAGAGAAGTATTTTGGAGCATGTTTGTGTGTTCCTTCAAGGAAGCAGAATAATTCGTCATAGTAGCTGAGACTCCAATCTGATTTGATGGCTTTTACATAAATTTACTAAGTAATTTGATTAAAGCCTCAAAGTCTTCTCACTATGATACTTAATGACTTGTCCTTGGAAGAACGTAATACTGTCTAAAAAGATGTGATTAGGACTTGTGGTTCTTTCTGGCTTCAAAATCCTCAAGGTGCACAGATAAAGATGAATTTTAGTGATACAGGTAATAGACAGGTAATGAAATTATTTGATACTTCTGTGTTACTGTAGCTACAGAGAGATACAAAACCTAGCAGAACAGGTTGTTTTCGGGGGAATTAATTCTATAAAAAAGAAATGAATGTTTTAATCATAATGCAGTGGGCCAAATTCGGTCCTTGCAAGAATCCTTTTAGACAGATTCCTGTCCCTTCTCCAGTAATTTTGTGCCATAAAAAATGCACAAATCATTTTAACAGGCCTAGGAGAATTTCAGTCTACTGCAGAGACTGCAGAAGTAGATTGCAATTTTTTTAAATAAATGTTCATTCTTTGGAAAACATTAACAAACCGAAGCCTAAACTGTTGGGGAGAAGGGCTTGCTTTGGAAAACTACTTCAGTATATTATCTGAATATAGATGTTGCACAATTTTAATTACGTTTATTTCTTGAGTTAGTCTTGTCTTCAAGGAGATGAAGAGAGGCACTTGCATTTTCTCCATTTCTGGTTTCATCAAGGATTCCAGTTTGATATTCAGGGCATTTATTTCTGGGTGATTGTGTATCTGAAGGCCACCTTCAGACTGTAGTAAAAATAAAACCTGAGGGTGCCTGCAGGAGCCTCATTTTTTAACATGCTAAACAGACGTGGTAGGAAGAGGAAAAGGAAAGGATTTCTTCTCCTGTTCACCAGTCTCTTCCCTACCATCTCTTCCTACACACAGTCTCGTATCACCCCTTTGGCTGATTCGGTATAGCCCTACACTGTAACTCAGCTTCTAGTGGAAAACATAAGAAAACAAGCAGCTGCACTAGCAAATGTCCTCAGGCAGGCAGGAGGCCACCTCATCAGCCTGACTTCAGCAGCTGCCAGGCTTTGCAGACTTGCTTGAGTGACATGTCCTGTAAGGGCAAAAGACACAAGCAACTTCGTTGAGGTCAGGCAACAGTTAGAAATCCTCTTCAGGAAAGGTATAAGGTTACCCTTACTGCTTATTACAACATCAGCTTTTTGGTTGCCTTCTCTGAATCCTGTCATGCTGAATTGAGCCCTCCAGTGCTACAATCTACCTTTCTAATTTTTTCTTCCATTTTCCTTCTTATTCCTGACCTAATTGCCATGAGGCACCCTGAAATAGCTCCTGATGAGTCTCTCTTCCCTGCTTATTCTCTCCTGCCAAGTCAGTCAGTGAGGGAGAAGGAGGAGAGGAAAGGAGGCGATGTTCCCGCGCCTGCAGCCCCACGGTGCTGAGGCCAGCCATGGCAAGAGTTCTGCTGGCCCAAGACCAGCACTCGCACACACACCTTCCCGCAGGGCTGCCAAAATACTTCAGTGCAAAGCCAACATCCCGGGGAGAAGGCGGGGATGCATCTAAATGATTTCCCTCAGAAAATATCCAAGATGTTTAACTGCAGCAAATCAATTCTGATTACCACCAGGTGGATTTCAGATGGAAATTTCCTCAGACTTCTGCCAGCCTATCCACCTCCCAGACCCCAGGGCAACCCTGTCAGGGCTGCCAGAAACTCCCATCTCCTGGGAAGCCTACCAGGCACATAGCCAAAGAAGTCCCTTTGACTCTGGCTTCCAGATTCTCCTGCTCTCCAATTCCCTAGACGTTAAGGCTCCTGCGCCTCCCACCAGCAAAGCTTTTAGTGGCACAAGGGATTCACAGCCCTGTTGCTGGGCTGCCAGGGAGACTAAATTACTAAATACATTGCAATTTACACTTTTCCAATTTTTTTTTTTTTCCTTCTACCCTCAATCTTCTTGGTTGAATCTGAATGAAAATATAGTTGGAAATGCAAATTTCCCATGGGTTGGTGATTACAGGTTTTGTACAGATTAAGTTAAAAAGTTAGTTTTGGGATGGCACTTCAAGATACTCATTAGGTCAGCTGCTGATTAGTTTGGCAGATGGAATGGTGCAAAATCCACAGCACTGAGATTTTCCAGGGGCAAGGAAATGCTGCAGGAAGACTACAGAGACAGCCAAGAAAAGCAGACAGAACGAGAGACAGCAGGATGGGGAGTTAGAAGACAGAGGAAAAGTTCAAGGTGAGAGGGGGGCATAGTTTTTGAACACTATTATGAACTACAAATCTTTGGGTTTGTTATTCTTTTCTTTTCCTTCCATAAAGCTTGTTATTTTTTCAGTTAGGAAAAAAAAAAAACTGAAGAAGAACCTTAAATACATTTAAGACAGGTTTGCAAAAGTTTCACTATATTGAACCAGCTCTAATTAATGTCTCAGGGTGAGTCTGAATGAGTCAATAAAGTCTGAATAATAAAAATAAAAAAGCTACAAGTTCAGCTGCTACTTAAAGACAACGGCCTTAATTGCTGTACGAGCCTACTTTTGCTATCACTGGGAGAGATATGATGGTAGACTCACTTTATTCTAGCTTGTTGAGTTTATATCCTGCCTCCTGTATGATAATTGAGGAGAGAATTCTACCTTTTTATAAAGTTATTTTGACTTTGCTCACATAAATGAATCAAGGGAAGAAAAGGCTTTTAAACAGAGACTTTATTCGTGCTTGAAAATGAAGGTGTGAAAAATGAGGCTGTGCTTTAAAAATCTGTCTTTGTGCAGTCTCAGGGCCAAATTGCAAATTGATTTACATTGTCTCTTAACCCCATGTCAGGAAATCACTTAAAATTTGTGCAACTCTTTTTTTTCTCTCTGAACAGTTCCAAGTGCTGTCTCTGATGATGTCATCCCAATCCCAGTTCTCCAGCTGCAGAGTTCCAGGCAGAAAGAAGCAGATTGAAAATAAATACAGAAAATAAAGCATTCAGGCTTTCTTCATTCATCAAAAATCAAGGTAGAGGTGGCTGGAGGGGTCAAGGGATGCAAGCATAAACTAGTTTTTTTCTCTTTGAATATCTTTTAAATGTTTTTATTAAGCATTTTCTGGTATATCCTATCTAAATATTTTTTAAATGTGTAGTCCTCAGTACACAGCTAAGCATTTACTTCCAAGTAGTGCTAAACAGGAAATGAATTTAATCAATTCATTTTTAAGTACTCGCAACTCGTTGTTACGCATTTGGACATCTGAAAGTTGGTCAGATCTCGAGTTTGACTATTTAAACGAAGTTTCATTGATTTCAGCAGAGCTGTGCACATTTACACCAAATGAAGATTTGACCTATACTTCCTAGTATGTTTTCTGAAAAGCGCTGGAAAGAAAGGTCTGGATTTCTCTAAGTAACTGTTCCTTTTTCTTGGCTTAATATTGCACACATGTTTTCTCACTTAAACTTTGCCTCATTTGGCTTTGGTCTTTTATATAGCCTTTGAAACCATTTCTAATGGAAAAATGCAGCTGTTAGCAAGATTTCCTAAAATGTACATGGAACTAATTTTCCAGGCATTTGTCTCAAGGACTCTGATGTATCTATCGAAAACATTCTGCCAAAAGGATTTTTAATGTAATTTAATTTCTGGGGGGGAAGAAAAAAAAGGAAAAAAAAAAAAGTGTAGAGAGAAAACCTCCACTTCTAAGGTTAACAAGAAGGAAAAATTGACTTTTAGGAGTTCACATTTACATACTTGCTTTAAAGTAAATCTTGAAACTCTGTCACCAACAAGGTTATTTTGCAGAAAATCAGTGAATATTTAGTGTGGATTAAAATAATCAGGGATAAAAGGATGTAGTAATGTGACGTGATCTAGAATTGTATAAATATCATCACCATGGAATCTGATTTTATGCGTTGTCTCTCTGCATCATGTTTTCAAAGACACAAATGACCAAGACTATCCAGTCCTCAGTGCATGACGCACTAAGGGTAAGCAAGCACGTCATAAAGTGCCACCTTCTCAGCCTGTATGGCAGCACAAGGCAAGGGCAGTCAAAGAAGTTGGTCCAGGGAGAAACAGGTTCTCAAGATAAGAGGAAGCAAGATTCAGGTCATGTATCCTTCTCCTCACAGTCTCTTCTCTGAGACACCAGTGCTGCAAATTTATCCATGTCCACCTCCACACAAATTGCAATATGAACCTTGGTTATCACAGATGAATTCAAACAGCAAAATTATTAGGGGAAATAGACATATTTTTAAATCATCCCATTGGAAAGAGAGAGACACGCTGTTGAATTTTAAAACGTTGGTGTACTCTTGGCTCTCAACTGGCTTGCTACCACTTAGGAATGCATCTTAAATTCTCTGGGACTGATTCTTTGTTGTCCTTACTCTGTATTTTAATTTACAGCTGTTAAAATTTCAAGCAACTGAACAGAAGAGGTTAGACTGGAAGGCTCTAGTCTATTCTTTGGATAAGTTAGAATTTGCACCATGAAGTACAAAATTGTATAGAATCATAATTTCATTTCTTTATTAATCCCAGCAGTAAAATATATTTAAGATACTGTCTGGCCCCTGTAACTAATATATATATAAACACATAATGAATTTTAATACGTTTATCCTTGTAACAACACAGAAAGCAAAGTGTTATTATTCCCATTTTATCGATGAGTAATTGGGGTCACAGGTTCATGTTAACGGAAAACCAATTTGATGTTAAATTGCTGCCAAAAGCTCTGGTTCTATTCCACCTTCTGCACCAGCTTGCTGTTTCTACTTCTTCTCTTATGCAAGTCTAAGTGTTTAAGTCCCTTATGCAGCTAAAGCTGCAGCAACCTTACCTAGCAAGGTAGGAAGACTGAAGAAATTCTCCTTTCAGCATCATCTAGTCAGTAGATCAATTTAGCACCACCCTAATGACGCCTCACCCAATGGTAAGAAACTATTTCAAAATTACGGAGCCAATTTCAGCTTGACTCAAAATGAGAGGGATATTTGTGACAGAGCAAAAAATTAAACTTGAGCCCTCACCTCGTATGCCACTTGGTTCCTTGCTTTTGCTGTATCTACTTTAGGAATAATATGATGGGTTTAAAGGGAAGGTAAAACATGACAATGAAAATCAGAATTATAAGGGTTAATATACCTTGTTACAAGCAGGAACAATTCCACTTATCTCAGGAGTTAGACTGAGATCATAGTTTCATGATACTGACACTCAAATAAACGAGACTAGTTCATGGATTTTGTGCCTCCTTCCTGCTTCCAGTGGCTCCATTCAACAGCTATTCCGTTTTACTACTGCAACTGTTTGAGGGGTCAAGCAGCAAACGGAACCAAGGAAATAATCCAGGTTAAAGAAAGACCTTTTTCTATTTTGGAGGTCAGGAAAAGGTTACTTTTAAATTACTGCATTTACTTCATAGTCCACAGTCATCTGTGTCAAAATAATTTGGAGGGAGGAAGAATAGCAACACCAATCAGGTTGGGAATTGGAAGGCAGTGGGATGGAAACTGTGTAAGTCATATTTCAGTTAAAACCAGAATATTGTCAAATGATGACTTTATACTGTCAGAGGCAGAGGTGGCCACAAGCATTTTTTAGACCATTTTAGATGACTGAAATCCTAAAAATCAACACCAATGTTAAATGTATATTATGTGTGAGTGCCTATAGTAATAAATTTGAATGATTGTTAGTAATAATGGTTATTTCCAGAATATAAAAATAAAATGTAGGGAGAATACCTAAAAGATTATTGAACAAATAAAAATGACGTAATTAACCAACAATGTAGACTGAGAAAAAAAATGTTTGTTGTTAGGTGGTGTCGACATGCTCATACTGGCTTCCCAGTCATATACTTACCATTCTCCATACAGTCTTTCTAAATGACAATAGCTGGATGGCTCCCTAAATACAGCAGAGAACAAGTCATAACATGCCATTCTCTTTGAAACTTATATAGAAAGCTCAGGTAGTTAAGGTAAAAATTAATATCATATATGTTTGAGAAAAAGTTTGTAATTATTGTTTTCATGAGTTAAAGATGACAATTATTACAAACTAATAATCCAAGGTTGTGGAAATAAAATAAAATCAATTAAAATGTCTTAGAGCACAAGCAACCACGCTCATTAGTAACTGACATGATTCTGACTGAACAATGAAAATTTTTAAGAAATTATGTTTATTGAATGTTTGGCATAGGCATTTATTATGCTTAGCACAAACTTAAGCAAAATGAAATACCTATTCAAGGACTCCTTCATTCCGTAAGGCAGGGGTTAGAAACATTCTATGGCTCTGTCAGCTCTATAAACAAAGACTACCTCATGTTACCTCAAAAAGCAAAATATACTGTATGGTGTGGCTGGGAACAAGTGCTGGGTGTGGGAAGTAACATAAAAATTGTTATTGCCAGAAAGCAAATATTTCATTAATCCTCATCCTGAAGTTCATTACTCTGCATTGAGAAAGCAGTGGTAAAACCTCTGTGCGCCTCATCTCCATGAAATTTTTCATCCTGTTCATATTCTCGATAGTTGCTTTGCTATAAAAAACCTTTTTATTTTAGGGGTAAATACTTAGCTTGTGTTCACCAGGCAAAGAACTGCAGTGGTTTGAGATGTTATCACTGTCCAGTTGTCTGTTATTGCTCCACTGGCTGCTACAGATCCATTAAGAAAACTGAGAGGGAAAGTGTACCTCTACTGCTTGAGTTAACGGTTGGACACAAAGCTCATTCTTCTGTTCCTCTTCTACTTAAAACTTAATTCAGCCTCCTTGCATTATTATAAATGTTCTATTCTCCTAACGGTAGAGCAGAGGGACATTTTAATATTGCCAAATGAAAACAATGTCTTGATTCTGAAATAAATTACTTGGAAACAAAAATTTTGCTTTTATTACACTATACAAAGGATCGTTTGTAAAATGAACCTAGGTTATTTATGAGAGAGGCAGGCATTCAGGTTAGGAAAGGATGTCATTTGGAAAAAGGCCATATTTATAGATATGTGTTCTCCTCAGTAGCGCAAATGTAGAGACTGAATCGGCAGGGCTCCTGACTTGACTGTTTAAAGCACACAGGTATGAGTGCTTTGTCCATTGGGAAATAAATGTTTTGCTCCCTGAGTACTTTTCACAAAGAGTTTGAAACAGAAATGGTTTCTAATTGCATAGTTTTCAACTGGTTACAGTGACATAAAAGTAGATTAGCAAATGTTTTACATGGAATCAAAGACCTTTTTAGGGAGACAGAAAAAACTAAACTATTAGCTATTGACATGGGATCACTATGTCAAGAATGAGCTATTGGCAAAGGAAGACTTTGGAGATGTTGATGGGGGTGGGGATGGATCGTGCAAGCCTCCTTTACCTGGCAGGTAGTTTAGCTGTCAAAAAAGTCCTCGGGTCTATATCATCTCCAACTTCGTTATTTACTTTCCCTGTGTCCTGTTTAGTTCTCACAGGGTTTTTTTCGGTGCTATAGTTTAGATAGTTGCAATATAGATGACACTATCTGATTTAGTCATTTGTGCTCCTTTTATAATGAAAGGAGAAAATAGACAGATGCAGAAAATAGCAGATGCGTCATCTGACATATGTTCTAGATGTCCACTTCGAAAACAGATGAATCCCACGAGATGCAGGTGTCTGCCTTTGGGCAGATTGATCCTACTCACTGCCTCCAGGTGTTGACTTCAGCTTTCCATAAGCATATACCAAAATAATTTCTTAATTCAATTAAACATAAAGGGAAAGAAACAGAAGTGAATCATATAACAAGCAGATAAAAAAGTGACTGAAAACATTAGCAAAGCTTTTAGAGAAAGACAAATGTAAATGGAATTATGTGCATTTTAAAATACATACAGCACAAAATGCAAGACACAAAATCCCAGCAGTTCACAACCTCAAAAATTCAGAGCTAGCTGCAATAGAGAACTGAAATTTTTACAGCTAGATGCCATAATGCTTACCTTTTAGGTTCCTATTCCCTAGATTCAAATAGAAAAAACAGAGTAATGTAATTAAAATCTAATACCTCTCAGCACTTATGCTTACTGTCATCCTGTGTTGAATAGGAAAGATTTGGACAGTCTGAAAAAAACTACAGTTGAACAAGATAGTAGAAGATGTTAAACTGAGGAATTTACCAAACCCCCACATTTTCCAAAGAGCCCATATACACAGATAAGGGCTCAAGAAAGTTCCTTCATCCGTTTTGAATCCAGATTTTTATTTTATGCTCAGAGAAGGTGTCTGATTATTCTTGTTTTATTAAGGCCCATCTAATTATTTTACTAAGTGCCTGGAGGAGAAAAAAGTATTGCTGATATCTACAGAATATATAGGGACTTGGTCTATCTTACCATGATTGATTCAGTTTTTTAAGCAATGACTGTTGTATGTACAATGACAGAATACTGCTGGGACCAGAGGCAAGAGTGCAGGTCTGCTCTTTCCTAGATTAAAGCCCCAAAATACTGGATGACAGATTCAGACTTCCTTCTTCAAACTCTCCTTTTACCTGTCTATGAGTATTAAATTTCCTTCTACATAGGGGTGTAGTGCAACAAAAGGAGGTGGACTGAACCTTCTGAGGAAGTTACTGATCCTAGCTGTCTTTTTCTGAGTCAATGCTTTAACCATTAGATTATTAAAAAAAAAAATAGAGACACCGTTTTCTCCACTAGATATATATTTGGAAGAAGTGTAACTGTCTACATTGTACTTTGTTCTCCACTCAGTTACTGAGTGTAATGAGCATACAAAACATCTAGACTCCAAGATTTTGTAGAACTGAGGAATAAGGGATTTGAAGATGATAAAAAATATGAACCTACATGCAAAGATATGGTTTCATCTTCTTAACATTCAACCGAGGTACAAAAGCTCTGATCCCAGTCTTCCAGGCTCCTCTCCCTAGGCAGTGAAAAGAGACATAGGCATCACGAGCTACATTTTCCTCTAAATTGGAGTATGTCTCTCTGCAGATGAAAGCTGCTAAATTTGGTGTCTCAGACCCTAAGTGCCTAAGGAAGGATGAAGGTGGGCCCTCCCATATCTTAGCTTAGATGCCAAAATCCTTATTTTCAGATCGCATTATTTTTTTGGATCCAGACATGACATCTCAAAAGAAAATACACAAAATAGAAAGAATGAATTAAGAAGAGCAGCAGCCAACAAGGATTTTATTCGTTTACATGTACCAGGTTAGGTTCTCCACTGGCATATCCTCAGGCAACTCTTCTATTGGAACTACATGAATATGCATCCACTGAGATCTGACTTTATATTTTTAATAGATTATTCTGTTCTTTTTTTTTTTTTATGCTGTCAGATGTTTTATAGGTAGAATCTCCCTCCAACAAAGCACATAAAAGGGGAAAACTGAATTATTGCAGTGCTGTGTGTATATTTGGTTAGAGGATGAGTTGCACAGCAAAACAGTAGCTCCTTTATCATGTGACTGGATGCATGAATGATTATTAAGATCAATATATCCCTGATATGTTCTTTCTCCATAGACAGTCTTCTGGACTATATCAATTACTGCTTTCAGCCTCCATGGAAATTCTGTATAGATAGGTTTGTGGGGGTTTGTTTCCCCCTTGGTCTTGAAAGAAATTAAACCTGTGAAATAAAGGTAGACCATGACAAATAAAATGTTAATGATTTCCAAACACTGTATCAAAATGTTACCTGAAAATCACTTTAAAATGTAGAGCATAGAAAATTTGGAACCAGATGACAGCTCTGTCAGCCTTAAAAATTAGTTTCATTCATATCATTTCTGCGAATGACACACCTCTGCACAGCTTTTATGATGCCATCTGCATTTTTTACTCAAATCGTCATCATTCAACAACTTTCTGTCTTTATTTTTTGAAAGTACTTCCTGATTTTTCCCACTGTATCCCTCACAATTCTCACAATCTTCACCAATACTTTAAACAGATGTGCACTATAATTTTTCTGGTAGATAAGATCAGAAAGAATAGACTTAAATTGGTGATTCAGGAAATGATGAAGGGCTGGGAGAAACAGGTGACCCTTGTAGTCCTTCTCAGACCTAGGTTTTTTACAAAAGCGGTCTGTGGCCAAAGATAAACCCGTGACAGCATGGCACGTCAGGCTTGAGCCTGACAGAATTTACACCCTCTGAAGAAAAACTCCAGCCTTCTGCAGAATATCTCATTTGACAATGAGAGAACTGACTATTGGTCTTTTGTTCAGTAGGTCTCCAAGGTCTCCATTGGTTTGCATATACTGTAGTAATCCAGGGGACAAAGTCCAGAACGAATGTTTATTTGGGCCTAGAGCTGACACATTCCAATTCAGTCTACATAAAGAATTTATATATATATATATATATATCTTACAGTTGCACCCTTTCATGCCCCCAAAAATGGCACAGTGGAGACTTTGCTTCAGGAAAGCTTCAGATGAATTTTCCTGTACTTTCTCGATTTTCTCCATGGTATGCTAGAGTATTACCCTTCCTCCTCAGGAATCGGTAGCATATATTTCTCTTCTTTTCTTCCCACCTTAAGACTGTAGCTGTTTGCTACCCACGCACAGACTTTTAGGCAGGAGAGGGAATAGCAGTTTGCTGTCAACACTTTTCTCTCCTCTCTCATGATTTGACAAGTCCATATAGGGGAAAAAACATTACCTTAATCTCCTTACAGCTCTCTGCATGTGGCACCATTCTGAGCATAGCGTAGCTCATGCGTATTTGCAAGCATAAAAAGCTATGAGCATTTACATCTTTCTATTTCATTTTTACTTGCTTTATAAAGCTTGCTACCAGGCTGTTCTCAGCTCTCCAGCTGTGCACTGGATTCTCTTGAAGAAGAATTGTAAGGATCTCTCTCCCTTTATTTTTTTTATGCCTGTCTAGAATTAAAGCAAATTGGTGAAGGTTGACTGTTTTATTTTACATTTTAAATTTAAACTGAGTCATGGGTTAACCACATTTCCACACCTGGGATTTGTTTCTCTTGGATTTAGTTTATATCTTTAATAAGTGTTAGAGCAAATGTGCTAAGGAAATAGTTTCCAGTTTTACTATTTTTATGTTGTTACACTGAATTTAGTTTCAATTTTTGTTTTGAAGTCAGTTTTATTTTCTTAACAAGTTCCTTTGAAAAGAAAAACTTCAATTTCAGTGCTGGGCTCTTCTCCCCTTCATGTTGCCTCCTGCCCCCACTTCTTTTAAGTTTGGTGGTAATGAATGAATTCACACGCAGGTGGGCACAGAAAGTTAACAGATCCCATGGTTTATTTTTAATGTGGTTGGAATGGTGTTCCTTACACTCTCTTCTTGCCAAGCTGAAAGTGTTGGGGTGATCTCATCCACAGAAAGGTGTGTCTATATGGTCTCTTTCACAGGTGCAGCAATAGAAAACCTACCCCTTCAGTAACTGAAAACCCGTCATATTTGTTCAGTGTATCGCAGGCCCACTTTTGCTCTTTGGGTGAGTGCTGGAATTGGTCAAAACCAACATCCGTTTATTATTGTTGCCTTTTAAGCTCAGAGACAATCCCCAGATTTTGGGATCTTGATTCAAACTTTCATTTAACATCTCAAGGAGGTTCCACGAGGATGATAAAGTCTTTCTCTTCCCAGGGACAATCTAATTTCCTGTTTACTTTTATGCAATCTAACACCATGTAATTCATGTCTGTTCATTTCAGGCTTACTCATGACTGTATAGTCAAGAAAATTATTGTGTCCAGTGTAATTTAAAATGCACCAAATACCTCCTCTGGGAGGTGCTTAAAATTTACAGATCCTACTCAAATGAAAATTGTATCTTCCTTACTTTAATCTTATCAGTTCTAGTTGCAACACTGTTAAGGATATTAAATAATTCTTGTTCACTATTGGTGTTTACACTTAGCAAGTATATATAGCCTTTAATCCAACCTATTAAAGTGTTATAGCTGACACAAATTAGTTCATAGCTGTTAGGGCTGGATAAATAACAGGGGAAAATTTCAAACAATTATTTACACCTCTGTTTGCATTCCATTTGCATAGCACATTTTACAAACATCAAGGCAAGCAAAGTTCTATCTGCATAACTGTGAAAGGCAATGGAAATTATTTGGGAGTTGAGAGACAAAACCTATTTCAGTGTCTGCAGAAGTCAGGTGGTGACCATACTGAGGTCTAGCTCAGCAAAGCTAGTGCAGAAGCAGCAGAGAAATCACAAACAGTGCACAGCAAATGGCATGCAGCATGCATTCCTCAAGAGAACTAAATCTGATCAAGTATGACTGGAGACAGTGAGGGGACACCAGCAGTATGAGGCTCAAGTTAGTTACATTTACCATACATGGTGGTACAGCTTTGAGGCTCAAAGTGAACCCAACCAGTTGATGGTCCACAGAGCAAGCACATTGACTGTCATTGTCCCTGTGCATTGGGGTCATCCAGCTACCTCACTTGGCAGGGAAAAGAAAAGGGTATCTGCTAATTGCTACCTGTCCCTACAAGCAGTATGGACAGAATTGTCACAAGGCACTCCATTGTAGACTTGGGCATGAGATCAGCTATCAAAGGCAGCATGGGTTCACTACCCACTTTCACAAAGGGCACGTAAGTAGAAAGCCCTCATCAGTTACTGAGCTTTGTCCAAACTGTTTTGGCCATGCACATAGGCACACATGTAGCATTGGGATGGCTTACTTTGTAATTCATGAAGAAGTGATGCAGTACACATACTCTTCCTGTTCATCTAGGGAAAGCTAGGTTGGAAAATTTTCTTTCTAATTTTACCTCCAGTCATGTACAAATCTCCTCACAATATCTTTGGAGAGTACTTTGGAGAGGAACCAAAAGCAGAGTTCGAAAGAGCCAAGTGGAGAAGCCAGAATCAATACTCAGAAGAGACACAAACCTCACAACTCAGAAAGGCAGATTCATATCTCTATAATCAAGGCTTCGCTGTGCTCTCTCTTTCTCTAATCTCCAGCAAAGGCTTTGCCATTAGACTCCATTTCTGGATGCCAAATCGCTGCACAACCCTAGAACTGTATCTGTGAGACACAATATAGCACTTAACTAATAGCAGAGAGCCCAAAAGGTCAAAAGAGAATTGATATTATCTTAATTCCAATTTTTATGCCTTTGCTTAAGGACAAAGGCATTATGATTTTGGCAGAGAGCCATTATCTCAAATCTACTAGCAAGCTGGAGGGGGGAAAAAACTCTCAACAAATATTTCATTTTAAAATGTGAATAATATGCATAATAGTGCATTAAATTTCTGTGTGCCCTATTTACAGGAATAGGTAGGAGGGAATTAATCAAAGGATATTGTGATCAACTGCACTTCAGAAAAACATCTACCATGTGAATGTATTGGCCTATCTGCCCACCTACCTCTTAACTGAAAGTTTGTATGCAGTGAAGGTGGGGAGAGGAGGAGAAGGAGGGGGAGGAAGTGGAAGCAGAAATTGCACGATGGAAAACTGTTTCTGCATGAAATGTGCAGGCCAAAACACCTGCATGATGAGCAGATCATCACCCCAGCACTACAGGGAGATTTATGAGACTTTTAAATACAGCTTTGCTCCAGGCCCTTAATTAACACACAGATCTGTCTGAAAGTAGAACTAAAATCTAATTAAACTTTGCATTTAAAAAGAGTTTACATTAAAAGCACTGAGCAACTGCAAGAGCAGTTTTATGTACTTCCCTTACAGCAAACACAGTAAGTATATGCTAAAGTAAGGAATACAGATTCTGTCTTCTTTGTGTAATGCTTCTTTCATCCTTACGCTCACACATACAGAAGATCCATGTAGGTCCCTCAGTATGACTGTATTCTTGAAATGGAGGAAGGACAGATTCGCCTGATCTCTCATTTCAAACATGGCTTCTTATGCCCACCTACTGTTTTATAACACTTCCTTGCCACCACTTATTTTACTGTCTGAAAGCTGTCTAGCTTAGTTTTGTTGGAGTTCTCTTTACAGTCAGTGAAAAGAGGCACCTCTGTATGACAATTCATCCCACCTACATCAGATACCTCTTTTGGGACAACAAAAATCTCTGTGTGGAGCTGCCAATCTTCTCTTCTCTGCAGAGTAGGTTTAAAACAACCAGCTTAGATTAGATGTTGCCTTTAAGATGATCAAGGTTAGCTGAGTTGAATTCCCAGGCATGAATTATACACATTCATATTTCTGTCTGTATGTTGGGGTAATTTGAGGAGATACACTGCAACGAACAAGTCTGGACGTTTCCAAGGCTAGAAATTTTAATCCAGAGGGTCTTACTCTGGAGTTAGCTTGCTCCATACTCCGGGGTTTTTCACCTGAATCCAGAAAAATCTTTGCAAGTTCTCACTAAAAGGAGGTGTTTGAGTTGTGAAGATCCGCATGGACAAATAGCAGATCTGGGCAGTAGGGTGGATACAAACAAAGCGCTGCAGTTTGGAGTGCTGGAACAAATGCCTCGAGTGGCAACAGCCTAGGAGGGAAGGATTTAGAAAAACAAGCATCTCTGTATATAAATATATACCTGTGCTTTTTGGTAGTAAGTAGGTTTGAAATACGTAGGATTATGTACGAGGGCAGGAAACAGGCTGATTTCTGCTGCCCAGTGTTGAAGGCATGGCAATGAAGTGCAGTTTACTTTAGGATAATGAAAATGCACAGGGCACAGCAGAAGAGGCAAGACCCAGCTGTTCTCTTGGGCCTTCTGGACACTGTTTTTTAGGTGACCTAAATATTCTCTGTTATCTAATACAACTTCTGTAAATAATGGTCTGAATTTGCATCATAAAAAGGCTGCATACCTTACCACCTACGTAAGAGAAAAACAAATTTTTTTGTCCTTCTTTTCTCCTTAGATTGCAAAACAGGAAAGGGCTGAGGGAAAGGCAAACTGTACACTGTCAATCAGTGTTGTTTTCATTTAAATCAGTGATGAAGGAAGGGGAGACCTTTCAGGCCTTGATGCTACTTGTACGAGCTGTTAGATTGGTTGCATGTTTAAAAAGAAGAAAGAAATTTCAAAAGGAGATAATAAGGGTGTATGGTCTTACCCTTTCAAAGATAGGCTTAGATAGTAATATGAAATAATAATCCTCTAAATACCTGGAATATATTTTTCAGTGTAAAACTGTATCCTGACCAATTTTTAAAGTTCCTGTGGAAACATATAGAGGCATTAGCACGGAAAATTTTCCATCCAAGGATAGTTTTAGTTGTAATTGAGAAGTACTTCTTGGAATTAGCTATTTGCTTGCAGCAGTTCATCTCTTGTAATATAAAAAAAAAAAAAATTACAGCCAAGAAAAAGCATTTTCATTGTATTAAGTGTATGCAGTGACCATTGGTGTGAGACTCGCTTTAAGACAGGTGAATTCATTTTGCCTCCATTTAGATACCTGTAAGATAGATGTCTAATTTAAGCTAGTTGTTTAGTCTTCCCCATTACTCCATTGAAGTTCTCTCATCCTTTCACACTCTCTGGGCCTCTCTATTGACTATGGAAATAACTAATTTAAAATTAGGTATTTAACTTATGTGTACCTAAGGTACATGTAATGTATTTCCATGTGTGTATATTTCTCTAGCCAACTGTAGACAAACTCACAGCCTTAGAAATATCATTAATAAATAATGCTAAGGAGAAATACATTAAAGAATAACTGTCATACTCCTTTTCATGACCTTATAGCTTTCTTTTTCCTCTGCATTTTTAAATCCTCCTAAACGCTCTACAGAGAACATGGAGGTCAGTGTTTTATCATTTTAAATAATATCATTATTGTAAGTGCCCATAAGAAAAGAACCTTGTTTTCTTATATCTTTCAGGGTATCCTATTACATTATATTTTACTTTAGAACAGAATCAAGACATTTCAGGCATTTTCACAAAACGTAACTGTCAAAATTGCTATTTTGTTTCTTTTTAAAAACAGGTATTTCTCTTTTTTTTTTCTAACTTTCTGGTGAAAAATGATTAGGTAGTTCTGCACTTCAAAAGATTTCAGTGACATGTTTTGTTGAGAGTCATACGTCCTCCTAAAATATTTATGTTTCCTTAAAACAGCCATCCTTCATCAAGAGCACGTTTTTTGATTCCAACCAGATCTACCTATAAACTAATGGGCAGGAAATGTGCTTTATCTGAACAGAACTTGGCAAGAAAAAGATGGGTTTGTGGTTGAAGGCAATAACTAAAGATATGGATGATATTAATTAAACTGCCAAAACTAACAGAGGCTTGTATATCCTGAGATAAGTCCCTAATCCAGATCCATAACAGCATTCAGTTGGTATTCCATGGAATAGCATAAAGTTCAAAATTTTGATTTAAAAGATCTATGGTGATTTAGGTGCTTTTGGAAATGTTTGTAAAACAACAGGAAGGTAGGATGATACCATCTGCTAACATATTTTCATTACTTCAGACAAACTAACACTAGTCACAGCAACAGAGCACACACAGGTTCAGCACATGAAAACAACCGAAATATCTGTCCTGGCCCTGGAGACTGTGTGTTCTAATTATGAGCTGATTTAAAAACTGTATTATCATAGAATCATAGAATGGTTTAGGTTGGAAGGGATCTTAAAGATCATCTAGTTCCAACCTTTCTGACATAGGCAAGCACACCTCCCACTAGACCTAGTTGCTCAAAGCCCCATCCAACCCGGCCTTGAACACTTCCAGGGATGGGGCATCCACAACTTCCCTGGGCAACCTGTTCCAGTGTCTCACCACCCTCATAGTTAAAAATTTCTTCCTGAGATCTAATCTGAATCTACCCTCTTCCAGTTTAAACCCCTTACCCCTCATCCTATCACTACATGCCCTTGTAAAAAGTCGCCCTCCAGATTTTTTTATAGGCCCCTTTCAGGTACTGAAAGGCTGCTATAAGGTTTCCCCTGAGCCTTCTCTTCTCCAGGCTGAACAACCCCAAATCTCTCAGCCTGTCCTCACAGCAGAGGTGCTCCAGCCCTCGGATCATCTTCGTGGCCCTCCTTTGGACCCTCTCCAACAGGTCCATGTCCTTCTTATGTTGGGAGCTCCAGAACCAGATGCAGTACTCCAGGTGGAGTCTCACAGAGCAGAGTGGAGGGGCAGAATCCCTGCCCTTGACCTGCTGGCCACGCTTCTTTTGATGCAGCCCAGGGTATGGTTGGCCTTCTGGACTGCAAGTGCACATTGTCAGCTCATGTTGAACTTCTCATCCACCAACACTATGAAGTCCTTCTCCTCAGGGCTGCTCTCAACCCATTCTCCGCCCAGCCTGTATTTGCGCTTGGGATTGCCACAACCCAGGTATAGGACCTCGCACTTGGCCTGGTTGAACATCATGAGGTTGGCATAAGCCCACCTCTCATGTCTGTCCAGGTCCCTCTGGATGGCATCCCTTCCCTCCAGCATTTCGACCACTCCACACAGCTTGGAGTCATTGACAAAATTCCTGAGGGTGCACTCAATCCCACTGTCCATGTTGCCAACAAAGATGTTAAATAGTACCTGTCCCAGTACCGATCCCTTAGGAATGCCACTCGTCACTGGTTTCCACTTGAACATCATGCCGTTGAGTGCAACCATTAGAGTGTGACCATTCAGCCACTTCCTTACCCACTGAGTGGTCCATCCATCAGATCCATGTCTCTTCAATTTAGATACCAGGATGCTGTGCGGGACAGTGTCAAATGCTTTGCATAAGTCCAAGTAGATCAGGTCTGTTGCTCTCCCCTTATCCACCAATGCTATAACCCCGTCATACGAGGTCACCAGATTTGTCATTTTTTTGTCAAATTCGTATTGTCCCAGCTCAACTCCTGTTGCTCTCAGACCTAATCAAATGCAGCTTTCACTGAGTAGCAACACATCTTCATGGTAAATATATCTCATGTCTTCAGCCCTGGGGAAGCATTTTCCTATCTGTGCAGTGGTGAGCCTGCATACGTGGTGTGGTGTGGTGGGCCTGAAAGCACTGACAGCAGTGTAGTTGAGATTTTCAGCAAGTCTATGATAAAGGAAAACATCTGGGATCCATAAGCTGGAGGACATAGTAGGTAATATCTAACCTTCCTCTCTCTCCCTTTTGGCTTAATGCTAATTCAGATTGTCTTTCCGTACTAATGCAGAAGCACAGGGCATGGTTTTGGTAAGAGTGCTGCCTTCCTCTAGGCAGCATGCATGTCCTTTCTACCCAGGAGGAACAAATGATCATTAAGAGCCTGGGTGCCAATTCTCCAGCCAGGGGCCTAAAATCCGTCTGGCCAGTGGCTTCACTCTGCAAGACATGTTAGGTGCCTGGAGTGGGTCCAGTTTACGCTGACGGTGTGGTGGCCGGGACAGAAAGGCTCCCAGGATAGGGCTGTGCATCATGGGGACATAGCCAGCTGACCACAAGCTGATCTGAGGGTCTCAAGGATGCAGATCGTTAAATATGCTCTTTAGGGGGTGCTCATGTAAATCAGAAAATAGTAGCACCAGCCTGAATGGAATAAAGTGTATGAAACAGCTTTTATGATTTCGGGTAAATATCTCTGCATATTAGCTCATTTCCGAATATCAAGAATGTCTTTCATTGCCATTTACCTCAGGCTTACCACAGGGTTCAAGTACTCACACAGGCTGTTACAGGGGCCATTTGATACCTGAACTTATCACACATGGTTACCTGTTCCTTTGCCCTGTCTTTAGCATAACACCACGGTGAAAATTTTTCTTGTTTCATGTGTTAAATATTTATGTTGGATAGCTGCAAGATATAATGAAAATTCATTTTCACAGCTGGTTTGAACCTGCTTATTTCTGCTCTTCTGAAAGGCAAGAAGACAGAGAGATGAGATATCTTGCATGGGAAGGTAAAAAAGGAGGGCAACAGTTAGAGAGAAAATAATGGAAATGTTCTGCAGATAAAAACAATATGAGAGAAAAGATTGATTTTTTTTTCTCTGAAACAAGACCTCCCCAAAGCACGCTCGTCTATTTATCTAACGGCAGGGTAGGTTCCTTGATACTGTGCCTTTATATGTCACCAGTGCATGTCCACAAGGACCTGTCAGTTTGATTAGAACTCATCAATTAGCTTCAACAGGCTTTGAATCAACCCCTGCACTGCTTATTGACTCTATTTATCAGATCTGTGTAAAGAAGCCTCTTGCCAGCAGGGGGTGGATCTGGTCTGAAAACAGGGACAAACTAAGAACACATCTTAATGCACCAGACACCACCCTGGTTTAATCATTGTATTTATTTATAACAGTATAATAGGGAAAGTGCCAAGACATTATCTAATACATGGATGGTGCCGCAACAGCTTTTCATCTAAGTCTGGGAACCATTAAGACATTTTGCTGCATAAATAACACAGTGAATTAAGTCTTCTCCTTGTATCAGCACCATATGTTAATAACAAACATATTTATAATGTTTATTTGAATAGCTTCAAAAGGGGATATTACAACAGATCAGTTGAACTGTAAACACTATTAAAACACTTTTTAAACTTTGTTGCTAATGCCTCTTAGTAGATGGGAAAAAGTACTGGTGAGAAATTTCAAAAGTACTGGGGAAAACACAACATTTCTACATATGAACTTTGAATTTTTAACTACCTTCATTAGCTATGTGAATTCATTGGTCTCAATAATAACCTGAATGCTTACAATTCTCTCTTAGATGAATAACAGCGAATGTTGGGCTGTGTTATTAGTCTGTGGTCTTCCATCAGTAAAAACTTGTTCTATTACAGGGAGCTGCAATGCTGACATTTATAAGTTTCTGGGTGATATATTAGAGTTACCATAAATACAGCTGATAGTAGCAGTTGCTGTGGCCACAAATTAGGCTAGTAAATCAAACGTAAGTACTCACATGGCTGTTTTTGAGAGAAAGCTGCAAATTAGCAGATTATTCTATGCAAGTTCACATATCACGGAAAAATGTTAGTGAGTTCAATCCAAGTGACACTCGTATTTTCCATTCTCCTTGTTCGTTAACAGTACTGCCATCAGCATTTTTTTTGCCCTTTTTCAAAGAGACTCGCCATTAATTTCCAAAGGCGGTATCAAACAGCAAGTCAGCTGCATTTTTTTTGTGCGTGCTGCTTCCTTTAAATGCATTCTTGAGTGAATGCTGGTAGTCGTTAAGCCAGTGATGGGACTACTCAGTGGGAAAGAATAGTTAGCCTTCTGCAACACAGGGAGAGGCTGATTTTTTGTATCTGTATCCAGCCAGGTTAGTCAGCAGAAAATCTGGCTGCACGATGAAAACATTTTCAAAAGTTTCCACAATGGATTGAAAATTAACGCCAGAGGTTCATGCATTCTGAGTTAGCTCTTTAAAAGAAAAAATCAGTGATGCCAAAGTTTTGATTTAATGCAAGGAAACAAGTAAAATATTACATTAGCTAGAATTCTCTTGCCCAAACATAGGCATCTAGTGTCATTTAAAATTTACTAAGATATGTGAGACAGTTGTGTGTGGCTGGCATATATGATATAGGATCTATGCAGGACTCCTCTTCTTCTACAAAATCAGTTGGAGGTCTGACAGGATACCACAGAGCATCTGAAATGGCATTACACTCCTATACATCAGCAAACGAATCATATCCACACTGACAAACCCCCCAGTTGCCAGTAAGTACACTTAAATGTTTAGGTAGGTTCAAAAGTTCCTTTCTGCTTACGCTTCAGAGACATGCCTTCCTCCTTGGCCATTTCCTGCAATTTCAGTCAGTCTGAGCAACTGGGTTCTTTCTGGATAGTGAAAATCTCCCCACATATGTGACTGGTCTAATTATCTGTCCCGAATTTGAGAGACTAGTTTTTTGAACGAGGACCGTTTCTGGTTGCAGGGCTGCTAGTCTCAACTTTGTAAAGGAGTCCAGGAATGGGTTTATGGGCTAAGCGCTTGCTTGCTTGTAGAAATGAACTCTCTAATTGTACTGTTTCACCATGCCTCACACAAGTTGTATATGTGAAGCTCTTTAAAACAGCTGAGCCCTTCTGCAGCTTCCAATCTTCTACAGTGAAGCTTGTGTGCCAAAATGGAGAGCCAGCACTGAAATAATTCAGCTGGACTTGGCAATTTTGAATGTAGTTGCACAAGTACAGTATTTTCCATCCAAATCCCTGAAACTTCATGACCCGTACATAGATGTTCGCTGGTTGTTTCATGTGTGGATGGATCTAGGGCATTGTATTGTATGGACCTGACTCTTAGCACCAATAACATGGCTTAGAAGCCAAACTTTTGAAGCCAGTGCAAACTCAGAGTAACAGAAATGACATTTTGACAAATGATCCTTAAAAACAACCTGTCTGAAGAGCATTAAAAGAATATAATATTGCAAAGCCAAAGACTCCAGAAGTTACAAAATACCAGAACTGGTCTGGTACTGGCCACATACAACCCTAATTTCTTTTTCTTCAGGTATGTGTCTTGCAGCGTGGTGTGTAATTACATTCAAACCTGTCACAAAACATGAGCTATTTCAGTGCACAGGACAGCACAGGTTTTGAATAAAAACACCAGATAGCTACTCGTGCAGCAAGCACTGTCGCTCAGAGACTGAAAAAAAAGAGCAATGTAAGGCTTTATTTCAGTCTATTGGTTTGCTATATTCCCAGGCCATAGATTTTAGTATGTTATATGAGCTATGAAGGTAGGGTGTAAATGAAGGTAATCACCAGCTGTAATCTGGATAAGGGGTCCCTAATCAATCCTTGCACCTTGTTCCCTAACAACCCCATTATTGTACTGTATATGTACTCCCTTTTAATACCCATAAAAGGTCAGTTGTGTTCTCTTTGTCAAAGGTGACTTAAGATTTGTTGAGTATTTTTCTTAGTATCATAGTTTCAGTGTCGCACAAAAAGCTAATATAAAATATTGTGATTACTCTAGCATTTCATATGTACTTTAATCCGTATTTCTCTCATTGCAAATAGTTTGCTGCTTTCAGAACGGTTCATGTCTTGCATTTCTAAACCAACAGAAGAATACTTCTGAATATGCGGATAACACTAAGCTGTGTGGTGCCGTTGATTCACTTGAGGGAAGGGATGCTACCCAGAGGGACCCTGACAGGTTTGAGGAGTGGGCCCATGTGAACCTCGTGAAGTTTGACAAGGCCAAGCACAAGGTCCTGCACCTGGGTCAGGGCAATGCCCAGTATCATTGCAGACTGGGGGAGGAACTGATTGACAGCAGCTCTACAGAGAAGTACTTTGGGATTCCAGTGGATGAAAAAACCAACATGAGCCAGCAATGTGCACTCACAGCCCAGAAAGCCAACTGTATCCTGGGCTGCATAGAAAGAAGCATGACCAGCAGGTCGAGGAGGTGATTCTCCCCCTCTACTGCACTCTCATGAGACAGCGCCTAGAGTACTG
The DNA here is from genome assembly GCA_008921705.1 of Burhinus oedicnemus. Lineage (NCBI taxonomy): Eukaryota > Metazoa > Chordata > Aves > Charadriiformes > Burhinidae > Burhinus > Burhinus oedicnemus. The sequence goes on along the minus strand of VFFE01007644.1, from coordinate 388,539 downwards.
CATCTGGTTCTGGGGTCCCCAGTACAAGAAAGACATGGACCTGTTAGAGCAGTTCCAGGGGAGGGCCATGAAAATGGTTAGAGGGCTGGAACACCTCTCCTACAAAGAAAGGCTGGGGTTGTTCAGCCTGGAGAAGAGAAGGCTCCAGGGAGACCTTATTGCAGCCTTTCAATACTTAAAGGGCGCTTATAAGAAAGACATAGAGAGACTTTTTACCGAGACCTGTAGTGACAAGACAAGGATTAATGGTTTTAAACTGAAAGAGGGTAGATTTAGACTGCATATAAGGAAGGTATTTTTTACAGTGAGGGTAGTGAGACACTGGAACAGGTTGCCCAGAGAAGTTGTGGATGCTTCATCACTGGAAGTGTTCAAGGTCAGGTTGGATGAGGCTTTGAGCAACCTGGTCCAGTGGAAGATGTCCCTGCCCATGGCAGGAGGGTTGGACAAAGTGATCTTTAAAGGTCCCTTCCAACCCAAACCATTTCGTGATTCTATGAATATAACCATGTCTAAACTAGCCCCTGATTTCTGTCACTCCTTTCCACTGCCCCTTAGAGCAGCAGGAATACATCTGCAAACGACATCCTTGCTTCAGGGGCATGCAAAAGGTAGGTGCTTCAACCAAACCACAGTAAAACAAACATCCATATTGGTTTGCAATCCAGGAGTCTGCAGACTGAGACCTGAGCTTCTGAGCTGTGCTACTTACTTGTGACACCTAGCTGTGAATTCTGTAGTCCTACGGGACTCTCGGATCATTGGAACATTCAGGTCAAGCTGGGGGGTGTGCAGGGGGGGATGTCAGTTCCTGAATTTGGCTCTTCCCATGCACCGTTGGGCAGAAAAGAACATATGCTGTGACTACAATGGGATTATTCACTTAGTGCAGCAGGATCAAATTGCTGTTTTGAAATAACTTTTCCTGTATTAGACATGCTAGCATGAGGAAGGAACAAATAGCTCATATGAGTACTCAGATCATCCTCCAAGATGCAGGAATGGCACCAGTTTTGACTTTTGTTATTTTCTCCAGTCTTAAAGCCTCTCATGCACTTTTGGTCTGATTACCAGAATCGAGTTCAAGAGCTTTGGGGAAGTCCACAGGGTACATGGCCAATCTCTACAATGGCAGAGTTTGTGCTAAATACAGCTCTTAAATATGATATTATTTTAATATTTTTTTCATTATATTGTTTGAAGTGGAGCCACTCAGTCTGCCTTGTGCAGTCTGCCAATTTTTAATCATGAACCGAAATTTGAAATGCTTATTTTATTAGGGCAAAAAATGCCAACATTGAAAACACAATTTTTAATTAAAAAATAATGTTTTAGTTATTTTGCCTCCAAAAATGCAGTCAAATCTTCTGTTCATAAATTTAGAAATGCATGTAACATCTATTTTCCTTGTTTTTCTAAGAACGTAAGAAGGTGGGGGGTTTTGTCATAAAATCTTTACATGATTAGAGACAGAGTATCCAGTAAATATGTTATACCCACAAACAAGATGGAGATATATAATATTTAACCCATATTAACCCATTATGCCAAAACATTTAACAGCTGCCTGCTCTTCATTTTTGTTCTTCAGTTTAATGGAAATTCCTCCTGCTGAATTCTTTGCTCTGCAGACACGTCCCATTGTGAGCTTTTCTGCCATTGCTCTTTAAAAGGATTCTTTTTACCAGTGCTTATTGATATTTAATGATGGGCAAGCTGCCAAAAGTTCAAGTCTCAGAATGACCTCATCACTTAATTTTGGCTTCACTCTACTTCCATATTTGAGGTTGAAACAAAAGACAAGTGAGTAAAGAACTTGGCTCACTACGCTATGGATCACCATAACCTTGAAAGCTGTATTTTCCCCCTTCATGTCCACCACCCATACTTTTCATACAAATAGACCACTTTACTGACTTTGCTTGTTGTTTGCTCAGTAAGATACCTGACTAGGTCTATCTCATTGTCACATTTTCTGCCACATTTAGGTCTACTGCTGTGACTCTGTGAATCACATTTCTTCGGTAAAGCTCTAATGATCCTGGCAATTATATGGTAGGTTATACTACTGACAAGGCACATTCATTTAAACATCTTAAATATTTCAAGGAATCTCACAGAACTTTGCTACTGCCTGAAAACCATCGCTTGTCTAATGATATAGAGTATATATTTGCATTATAAACACTTTAAGTTTTGGCTTACCATCAGAATTTTTCAGTCAGGGTTAAGTGCAACCCATTACCTCAGCTTATTGCTATTCTTAACTCAGGATATGTCTAATGGAAGTCACAGAAGTGACATACCCTTAGATTTTCTTATGTAATTTCTTCTCAGTCTTTGCAGACTTCGATAAAGAAAACACAAACTCACCAAGAAGAAAAGCCAAGTGCACAGGTAGTATTTTCCAACTGACGCAGAAGAAAGACTGATGTGTAAGAAGCAACATCCACTTTCATGTGAAAGGTACACCTTTACAAAAAAGTGTGATATTTTCAGCTGGATTCAACAGTGCTTACCATGCCAACATACCCGAGCTAGTTCCCAGAGGACTAGGTTTTACATCATACAGAAAAACCATACCAGGGTATCCTTCTATTCTGGTCACATGGGGGGGAGAAAAAGAGGCATCTCAGAGTCGGGGTGACAGCAACAAGAGTTAGAGGAAGCATCCACTACAAGAAAAACAATAAGGAAAGCTGTGCATAGATCTGTGTCAGTATGTGTGTATGCCAGTATTTCCCTGGGAAAATACACAGAATGCACCCTGGGACTCACAGTCCAGCATCCACTCTTGAGGTAGGTCCTTATGTACTTCACCCCAGGAAATTACACAGAGAAAACTCATCTATTTTTAAGAATTTAATGTAAGACCTTAATGGATATTAACATGGGATATTGGCAATGATTTTGTGAACTCCCTCACCACCTTGAGGAGATTGACTTACAATTCCCACCACACCGGAGGTGTGCTTACTGTTCTGGTAAGTTGTGCTCTTCTTCCTCCAGTTAAAAGCCTGTTGCTATGCACTGAAGAACTTGAGAACTATTGAGTTAAAAAGAAGGAATGAGGAGCAGACTGCCCCTAGCTTTCCAAAAGGAAGGGTGTTGGTTCTTCCCACGACAGGATAAAACCAGAAATAATACTGATTCCATAGATCAGAAGCCAGATTTTTCACCTGCCAGCTCAATACTCTTAAACAGCAAACTGGGAGAAGCAGAGTCATATTCCAGTGTGTTTCATTTCTTTATTCGTACTGGCCCAGGACCATAGTTATTGGCTCCACCACAACCATACTTCACTGAGAGCAATTAATTGCTTCCCTATCTGGACTACCTTACAGCTTGATGATGGGGGCATTACCTCGCAATAAAGGGAGGGGAATTTATCTAACAAGGGAACTGAATCTGGATGTCCAGCACGGGGTAACAATAGCGTTCAGTGTCAAAGGTGTGTGTCTCCTTGTCTTTTAGGACAGACCTTCCATTTCTGTTCCATAAAAACTGCTTTAAAAAATATAAGCCCACATCAGCTGATTGACACTGGCAAAAAAGCCCCCGTGTTCTGAATTGTGAGTAGAGAGCAGAGAGACACAGGTCTGTGCTTGATACTTCTTACTGGCTAAGTGTAAACAAGCCTTCATTCTGGGTGGAGGCCTTCTGGTTCTTTGAAGTGTCTGATTTCCTCCTATCAGCTATGCAAGGTATCAAGGTACTTAGCCCGTTTTAATTGCCTTGACAGGCCCCTACATTTTAGGCTTTGCATCCTTTTTACACAAAGAATAAAACCTCAGGGTACCAACAGTAATGAAAATTTTACAAGAACTAATATTCTTTGGAAGTCTAACCAGCTGAATATATCTGCTATAGAACTACACATTATATGGGACATTAGGGGCAAAATTACCTTCGAAGTGAGTTTAGTTTGTGCAGCTTGCAATAGATACAACCAACAATTATGTTTCCATTTTTATCAAACAGACAAGAATAACTTGTCAAAAACATTGTTAAAGGCCTTTGCATGATCCTTTCATAGTTATTATCATATTCTTGACAACTGAATGATATAAGGTATTTAAGTAGACATGGAAATTCAACTAAAAATGAAGAAGATAATTTAGAAGTCCAATCACAATTCCCTTTTGGGGGGGGAATTAAATGTAAAACTGCTGAACTCACAGGTTTTGATTGATTAAAAAAAAAGAGAATGTGTGTCCTTACTTGCATGATTGATCCAATTGTTTGTTATTGAATAAATTTCTTTTTTTTTCATTAAGAAGTTTCTTCTTTTTTTTTCATGAATCATGAAGGCTCAGCATTCCTGAGCTGTGCTGGAGGCAGTTGAGGTTACTGTAGTAAAAGGAGCTGCTAATACCCATTACAAGTATGGCCTCCTCCATTTCTGCTGCTTCCTAACCTGCAAACCTGAGAATCCATCCATGACTACAGGAGCATCTCCTCATCCCTCAGCCTGATCTGGTTCAAATACAGAATCACATTTCTCAAGAGAATTTGAGGTAATTCTTGCTGCTTCCTCACTTTGAGCCCTACACCAACCCCATTTCTTGTCAGGAACAGGCTGGTATTCAAAGGTCAGCATGCTCCTGCCTTCTTCTTCTTTTCGCTTCTATTTCCGATGTTTTGAAAAAAGAAACATTTTTCTCGCTTTGAGTTTACGGTGTTACCTGTGTATAAAGAATTTTGTTAAAATAACTAAGAAAGAGTAAGTGTTGAATTCCATGCTGAGGCATGCTTTCCACCTTCCTCAGGCTTGTAAAGAAAAATACTTCAAACAGCTTGTAGTGGTCAGTCATTGTAATGAAGTATATAAGCATTTTGTATGTGGAATGAGAAATAATGGGCCTACAATTTTAGCTCCTATAATGCGGGCAAAGTCCAAAATTCATGGGTAATGATCTCAAATATAAAGTATATGGATATCAGCCCAAACTTTCTACTAGTTAGTCATGATTATGCTCTCACGCAAATAACCCAGATGGTTCATTGTTGTTTGCATAATTGTGAACAGACATTGTTGTCAGACATTGAAAATCTTTTGAAGTGCTCTTCTTTTGTTCAAAAAATAAATCAAGATCAGGAAAACAGAAAATACCAAACTGGGAAAAGATAATCTATGAAAAACAATAAATTAAAAGGTACTTTGCTTGGAAAAGGCAATCTCTAGTTGCTGAAGAAGCTCCTAAATTGATGTCTGCATAATGATTTAAGTTTCTTATTGATGGAATTTTTAAAAGTAATTTTCCCAACTTCAGTCTTTTGAAATAGGTTGGGTCATTTTCACAGGTATTCCGGATGCAAAGATTGTGACATATCAGCACCCCACCCAGGCTGCGACAGTCCCTAGGCACAAGTACACCACTTAAATCACAGAGTAGGAAAATTTCATCTGAAAATAAAGCACAAGACAAGGAGTAAAGGAGCAAAGCTGGAGTCTGTGCCAGACTGGAAAGGCAACAAAGTAAACTCTGCAACTTAAATCTATATGGGAAAGGCCTTAGGTACCAATTGAAAAGTGAGCATCACCCTAGAAAGAACAACACACTAATTATGTTCTTTAGTTGAAGTTCTTCTCAACTAGGCTAAAACCCATAAAGCTTATAGTTCCTCTCTTCCATACTTTTAATACTTCAGACAGCTCTTCCAGCTGGGGAGACAATGCGAAGCTTTAGTTTAATCAAAGTTCTGAAAAGCTTGTTGCTTCCTTTAATTTCTATTCCTTGGAACTTAAATGTATATTTAAATGTTTTGGAAAAAATAAACGGAGTCATTCCTAGAATTCTCTAGTGACTTGTGGTCTCAATAAAGACACTTCACAAAATCCTTAACTGAAAAATTTCTCTGTTGTGACAGAACAGTTCTCCTGAATATTGAAGGAGTCCTTCAATAAGATTACCAGTTAAGATGGCCAAACTCAAACACAAACTCCTGGCCAAACTCAGGTGCAAAAAGAAAGCACACAGAGGGTGGAAGCAAGGATAGATAGCCTGTAAGGAATACAGAGACATTGTCCAAGCATCCAGGGATGAAGTTAGGAAACCTAAAGCCCAAATGGAATTGAACCTGGCCACGGGTGTCAAAGACAACATGGAAGGCTTCTATAAGTACAAAGGTGACAAAAGGAAAAATAAGGACATTGCTGAATCAGATGGGGATCTGGGTTACACAGGACATGGCTGAGGTACTGAAAGCCTTCTTTGTCTCGGTCTTTACCAGCAGGACCAGCCTTCAAGAATCCCAAGTCCCAGAGACCAGCAGGATAATCCGGAGCAAGGAAGATATACCATTGGTGGAAGAGGATCAGGTCAAGGAATGCTTAAGCAAACTGACACACAGAAGTTCATGGGCCATCATGGAATGAACACACAAGCGCTGAGGGAGGTGGCAAGTGTCATTGCAAGGCCACTCTCAATAATATTTGATTAATCACAGCAATTCAGAGAAGTGCTTGAAGACTTGAGCAAAGCAAATGTCACTCCTGTCTTCAAGAAAGGTTAGAAGGATGACACAGGGAACTACAGGCTGGTCAACTTTACCTTGATCTCTGGGATGGTGATGGAGAAGCTAATCCTGGAAACCATTTCCAGACACATTAAGGGTGAGGAAATCATCAGGAGTAGTTGGCGTGGATTGACCAAACTGAAGTCATACTTGACCAACTTGATAAACTATTACGATGAAATGACTGGCCTGGCAGATGAAGGGAGAGCAGTGTATATTGTCTACCTCGACTTCAGTAAGACCTTTGACAGTGTCTCCCAGAAGATCTTCATAGACAAGCTATTGATATATGGGCTGGATGAGCAGACACTGAGGTGTATTGAAACTTGGCTGAACAACCAGGCCCAAAGGGTGTTTAACAGCTTTGTTAATGACGTGGTTGATAAGGCAGATGTACCCTCAGAAAGTTTGCAGATGGTACAAACCTGGGAGGAGTGGCTGACATGCCAGAGGATCATCCTGCCATCCAGAGAGCAGGCTGGAGAAATGGGTTAACAGGAACCTCATGAACAGGAACCTTCCCTGAACGAAGGGAAGGGAAGGGAAGGGAAGGGAAGGGAAGGGAAGGGAAGGGAAGGGAAGGGAAGGGAA
>VFFE01007644.1:323318-361633 GCA_008921705.1 Burhinus oedicnemus | reverse complement strand
CTACATTACAGTGGATTCAAAGTCCTATGAAAAAGCCTATGGAATCACAGAATCACAGAAATTTTCAGAGCTGGAAGGGACCTCTAGAGATCACCTAGTCCAACTCCCCTGCTGATGCAGGAATGCCTAGAGCACATTACTCAGGACTGCATCCAGGCGGGTCTTGAAAATCTCCAGAGAAGGGGACTCCACAACCTCCCTGGGCAGCCTGGTCCACTGCTCTGGCACCCTCAGAAGTTTTTTCTTGTGTTTGAATGGAACTTCCTATGTTCCAACTTGTGCCCGGTGCCCCTCGTCCTGTCACTGGGAACCACTGAAAAGAGTCTGCCTCCATCCTCCTTCAACCCACCCTTTAGATACTTCTAAGCAAGAGCAAGGTCTCCCCTCAGCCTCCCCTTCTCCAGGCTAAAGAGTCCCAGCTCTCTCAGCCTTTCCTCACAAGGGCGGTGCTCCAGTCCCCCAATGACTTTTGTTGCCCTATGCTGGACTCTCTCCAGTAGTTCCCTGTCCCGCTTGAGCTGGGGAGCCCACAACTGGGCACAGTATTCCAGTTGTGGCCTCGCCAGTGCCGAGTAGAGGGGGAGAATGACCTCCCTCGACCTGCTGGCCACACTCTTCCCTATGCAGACCAGGATTCCATTGGCCTTCCTGGCGACAAGGGCACATTGCTGGCTCATGGATAATTTACTATCTACCAGGACCCCCACATCCTTCTCCTCAGAACTGCTTTCCAGCAGGTCCACCCCTAACCTATATTGGTACCTAGCATTCTTCCTCCCCAGGTGCAGCACCCTACACTTGCTCTTGTTGAACCTCATTAGGTTCTTCTCTGCCCAGCACTCCAGCCCGTCCAGGTCATGCTGGATGGCAGCGCGGCCCTCTGGAGTGTCAGCCACCCCTCCCACTTTGGTATCATCAGTGAACTTGCTGCGGATACACTCTGTCTCCTCCTCCAGGTCATTGATGAATAGATTGAACAAGATTGGACCGAGTATTGACCCCTGGGGGACACCACTGGTTATAGGCCTCCAACTTGACACTGCTCCATTAATCACAACCCTCCGAGTTCTGTCACACAGTCAGCTCTCAATCCACCTCTCCGTCTCCTCGTCTAGCCCACACTTCCTCAGCTTCCTAATGAGGATGTAGTTGAAGTCAAGGTAGATGATGTCTACTGCTCTCCCCTCATCCAGCCAACCAGTTATAACCTCATACAAGGCTATCAGATTGGTCAAGCATGATTTACCCTTGGGAAACCCGTGTTGACCACTTCCAACAACTCCCTGTTCATCAGCGTGTTTGGTGACGACATCCAGAACAAGTAGCTCCATTGCCTTCCTAGGGACAGAGGTGAGACTAAGCGGCCTGTAGTTCCCTGCGGTCCTCCTTCTTGCCCTTTTTGAAGATTGGAGCGATGTCAGCCTTCTTCCAGTCCTCAGGCACCTCTCCTGTTCCCCATGACCTTCCAAAGATGATGGAGAGTGGTCTAGCAATAACATCTGCCAGCTCTCTCAGCACTGGTGGATGCATCCCATCAGGACCCATGGACTTGTGGATGTCCAGCTTGGCCAAGTGGTCTCTAACCCGGTCCTCCTCAACTGAGGGAAAATCCTCCTCTCTCCAGACCTTCCCCTTTGCCTCCAGGGTCTGGGATTCATGAGGGACAGCTTTAGCAGTGAAGACCAAAGAAAAGAAGGCATTCAGTAGCTCTGCCTTCTCTGTATCTTCCACCACTAGGGTGCCCATCTCATAAGCATCTTATAAATTACTGTAGCCTGAAAGAGCAAAGATGCAGCGTTTCAGGTAACTACAGATACACTGAGAGTTACAGAAAGGGTTTCACGTCAGTCCTCACACTACTGTTTCCACTTTGATTAACAGCAGCTGTCTTCCACTATCAGTCCTACATAAAACTGATGAAAGCATATATTTAATCAATTATGTAGGGTGGAAAATTTGCTGGTCCACCTGGGGAAGATGTCCATCTTTAGTCATTGTGAATGCTTATGAACACCCAATTGTGGTGCTGCTCACTCCTGGGAGATGTGGGAAGTCCTGCCCTCTCACTGAGCATTGCTGTGGACAGCTGATCTGGGGAGGGGCTTGGAAGGAAAGCATCTTTTCTTGGAAGTGATTTGAAAGATGAAGTTTTTCCTTCTTGGTGTCTCCTCCTCCTATGCATATACCAGTTTGAGTAATCATCCCCAAAACAGGCCAGCCATAGTATGCCATTAACTAAGCATTTTTACCACTTTTCTAGCAGAATTTTTTAAGTTGTTGGGAAAAATTGTCTTCCTTAAAAATAAAAACAACATGAATCCTACAAAATTATTTCTTATTTTTAGAGAAAATATCTTTTCAAAGTGGAAAAATATATAAAAAGTCAGAGTTTCTGACAAAAAATATTCTGAAGTTTGTTAAAAGTTATTCTATGCCAAATAAAATTTTAAAGAAAAGATTTCCACGAGGTCCAACTTATTGTTTCTGTGATCATTTTATACTTATCTTTACAAGAATGTTTTGTACTCTTTAAATTCACCCAGCCTTTTCTGTGGTCTATGAAGGAGGATTTAGTGAGTACAGGAGCCTCATGTAGAACTGCTCATGTCAGTAAGCTTTAGTGTTTTGATTCTAGGGAGATATCTTGGTAGCTGTGCTTGTGATAGAGTGTCCCTGAAAATTGCCTTTTGCACAAATGAATTAATAAAAAGACAAATACAAACAGTGTTTTGCCTTGTTCTTGTGAACTCCTGCAAAATAACAGCCTTAAGAGCTATCATTCGGATGAGCCCAGGAAATATACAGTGGGGTAAGCAACTCAAGTACCTTTCACTATCTATCCTTCCACTTTGTCTTCCAAGTTTCTCTATTTCAAAGCTTCCCTGTGAGCGCCATACAGCAGACGAAATAGAGAGTGAAAATAGTGCAATCATGTTCTTTTTTTTCTTCCTTTTGTGTTTTAAAGGACTGGATTTTATCCCACCTTTTTGTTCTTCATTCTCTCAGCTGAAACAGGTGCCTCTGAAAGTTTAGAATAGAATCATAGAATCATAGAATCACCTAGGTTGGAAGAGACCTTCAAGATCATTGAGTCCAACCATCAATCTAACACTGCCAACTCCACCACTAAACCATGTCCCTCAGCACCACGCCTACCCGTCTTCTAAATACCTCCAGCGATGGCGATTCCACCATTTCCCTGGGCAGCCTGTTCCTATGTTTGAGAACCCTTTCCATGAAGAAGTTTTTCCTAATATCCAATCTAAACCTCCCGTGGTGCAACTTGAGGACATTTCCTCTCATTCTATGGCTTGTTACTTGGGAGATCGACCCCCACCTCTCTACAACCTCCTTTTCAGGTAGTTGCAGAGAGAGATAAGGTCTCCCCTCAGCCTCCTTTTCTCCAGGCTAAACAACCCCAGTTCCCTCAGCTGCTCCTCATAAGACTTGTGCTCTTGACCCTTCACCAGCTTTGCTGCCCTTCTCTGGACACGCTCCAGCACCTCAATGTCCTTCTTGTAGTGAGGGGCCCAAAACTGAACACAGTATTCAAGGTGGGGCCTCACCAGTGCCGAGTACACCGAGTACCTTTTAAAGGACTGAATGTTATCCATCTTTCTGTTCTTCATTCTCTCAGCTGGACTAGGTGCCTCTGAAATTTTGAGTGCTTCCCTCTGGTTTCAAATCCAGCCTGGCCCAATGTAAAAAAAGAAATGAGAGACTTGGGTTCTTTTTGGCTGTGACTTTCCACATGACCTTGGACAAGTCAGTATGCAGTTGTCTGATTGAGATTCACCACCATCATAATTTTTAAAGATTGTTTTCCTTTCTCTGATGTGTTGATATCACAAACTGAAATCACATTATTGCCAGAACGCCTGTCACAAGAGTTCAGCAAACTAACAGAAATGGATGAGAGACTGAATCCCTATAAAAATCCCTTAAAATAGCACTGGGGGCTATTCCAGTTTAGGGAAGATTGCACTACTAGTGCTCATGACAACCCTGTTATGCATGTAAGGAGAGAAAATTGCTCTCTAGAACTGACAAAGTCACAAGCTATAAATTCACTACATAAACATATAAAACGTTAAAGCGCACTTCTCCTTTCTCAGTATGGATTGCACTTACATCTTTCTGTTACCAGCTCAGCACTCTCCACACACACACAGAAAATTAAGGTGATTGTTAAAGACTTATAGGTTAAAACCATAAATAAACTATAGTCAATCAATAGCTGTAATGTATCCCATCTTTTTCTTTTATCAGCCAAGTGTGAAACACAGGCACAGCCATTGAACATTGCTTTAATGGAATCACAGTTGCTTAAGTGCTCTCAAGAGGTGATAAATTAAAAAGTGTTAATGCATGAAAGAAATAGGTTTCTGCAAGTTGGAGAAGCAATATGGCATGAACTTAGTAATAAATTGTTGGTTATCCACTAACACCAAATTGCTACCAATAAAAATTATCTGTGAGTAGTTCAACAAGGAAGGAAGAGTAAATAGAAGATTCTACCCTAGACATGATCAAGGTTTGCTCTTTTTTGTCAAATTAGTGCCAGTTTAACTTGAGAGCTGGTCAAATTATATCTTGAAGACAATTTTTTCAGTGAACCTAGTTTATTTTCTCTTGAATAAGTGTTGCCCAGAAGATCACTGGTTAGATGATTTTACGGCTGTTTTCCAAATTTTGACAACAGAATTTTTTGTTCTCTGCAATTTTTTTTTTCTAAAAAAATTCTTGTCAATTTTTAAAAGGATTGGAATTCAAAATTCCTACTACTACATTTGTTTTCCCAAATCATATGGTACTGGTTATGTAAAGTCAGTGAATATGGTAAAAAGTTTACAGGTTTACCTGCAGAAATCTTTTTTATAGTTTAATGCTAATTATTTTTTTTTTCTTAAAAGGTTTGGGGTCAAATCCTAACCTGTCTAAAACTAGTTGATTTCAGCAAGAGCAAGATGTCATATTGCATGTCTGGTAAGTAATTTAGAAAGGCAATGGAAAAAAACAGGAAAGGCACTTAGAAATTAACCAATAAAGGATGTTATCAGGTGAATGTAACAATATTCCCCGATTATGAGCTCATGCTGCCTTTTCCCCCTGTACTGGTTTTGGCTGGGATAGAGTTAGTTTTCTTCATGGTCACTTGTAAGTTGCTGCGGTTTGGATTTGTGATGAAAACAGTGTTGGTAACACACAGGGATGTTTCAGTTATTGCTGAACAGGCCTTGCACAGTGTCAAGGCTTTTGGGCTCCTCACACTGCCCCATTGGCGAGTAGGCTGGGGATTCACAAGAAACTGGAAGAGGGCACAGCCAGACAGCTGTCCCCAACTGATCAAAGGGATTTCCCATAACTTATGATGTCACACTCAGCAATAAAAGGTGGGGGAAAGGCTGGGGGGGATGTTCAGAGTTATGGCATTTGTCTTCCCAAGCAACCATTATACGTGATGGAGCCCTGCTTTCCTGGGAATGGCTGAACACCTGCCTACCAATGGGAAGCAGTGCATGAATTCCTTATTTTGCTTTGCTTGTGTGTGCAGCTTTCGCTTTACCTGTTAAACTTTCTGTATGTCAATCCATGAGTTTTCTCACTTTTACCCTTCTGATTCTCTCCCCCGTCCCACTGAGGAGAGCGAGTGAGTGACTGGGTGGTACTTAGCTGCCTACTGGGGTTAAACCATGACATCTCCCCTAAAATATGAAGCATTAAAGCTTCCAGCATATTTGGCCAACAGTCAGAGCAAAGTATGAGAAGATATTCAGTGCTGATGGAACTGAATGGAAAACCACCCCGTAAGCATAACTGTGCTATACTGGTATATTGTAGAAATACTGTAGAGTAGAACAGGACCCGGGTGGAAAAACTCCATCCCGTGAGCTGGAGATTGATTAACTCCTCAGATTTCAGCTCAAGCCAGCTCCGAGTACCTCAGCTGCAATCTTATCTGGACTCATTCTTAGCAAAACTCATAATTAGAAAAAAAACCCACATCCTTTTGTCTTTGCTGCCATGTTGGGTTCTGTAGATGTATTTTTTCCTCTTTGTTTTCCCTAGAGATTTTTCACAACCCTTTCCCTCCCTTTTCTCATTTCACATGTGAATAGAAGTCTTTGCTATGGAAGCAAAGTGCATAGCCACAGGTTTATTAAAAATAAAGTGTAATAATAAAATTTCCCCAGAGGTCTGTTGAATAAATAAGTGGAAACAGATACACACACCCCAAATAACCCCAAACTGATAAATGCTCTGAGCTATTCTTGCTTCTCCCCTGCCTACACATGGAGTCTGATGCTGTTATGGCTTTTACCGCAGATCAGTCTGTGAACTCATCCAGCCAAAGATCTAAATTGCACTCATGAGATGCCAGTACTTGTTTTCGCACCACACAGAGCCACCCACCCAAGGGACCAAAGCCTGGCTCCAGATCAAGTGACACGGGGTGGCTCGTGTGCATGCTGCTCAGGACAAGCTCTGCTACAAAACCCTGGCAGCAGCCCTGTGGAACAGGCGTAAGTCTGGGTCACCTCCAGGCTCCATTTGGCACCTCTGTGAATTTAAGATACCATTATTCTGGGGCTTTTAAAAAATTCTTTCTTCCCCCCTCCTCCTTTTTTTCCAGTTATAATGCCCTGAAACGGTGTAAGAACTGTCTTACAGCCTATCAAGCCAATGGTTGTACCTCATGATACCAAGGGGGGGTGTTGCAAGCCCTGGACCTTGATTTGAAGGCACGTGAGAAGAACAGCGGCCCTACTCCTTCCCCAGCTGACCACTGGGAACAGCCTCGAACAGAGTCGTCCTCAGAAACACATCTGAATTTCATCCCAGAAGGAACTGGTTGATTCTTTCCAAAAAAGACATCAGGCCTGAATAGGGAAACCGAGACATTAAGACAGAGAAGGTATTCTCATACCCTGCAGGCTCCCAACCTGGAAATCTCATTTTGCTGTGCAAGTTTACCAATGTTGGGAGTGAATCTTTCTGATATATTAAAGACAGGCTTTTGATGTATCAGAGCATCAGAGATTTCTGTTTCATCAGACAAACTGTCAACAATGTTTGGATATTTCTGAAAACTTGAAGACACTGGTTGGGAAGCACCTTAAAATTTCACTGAGGGAAACTAAAATTGAAGATTCAAACTTAAGAAAAAAGCAGAGAAAGTAAAATAAAATTACTTTTTTTCATCCCTGCAGCTATTTCAAAAGGTCAACAATTTCTTCAGGATTTATTGATAGAGAAAAATATTTTCTGTGGAAAAAAAAATTGTTAATCTCTCTTTCCATTCTGTATCTTAAGAAACACCTTATCTTTTGTTTATTTATCTGGGTGGTAGTATAAAGTTATAAGAGTTTCCAGCAGCAAAACATATTTTTTCCATTCAAACTTACAAAATAAATACCTACATAGTGGAACATTTTATAACAAAACAGTAAATTAAATACAATACTGCTTCATGTTCTTTGGGCTCGCCTCTCAGGATTCATAATCAGAGTGAATATATAAGGTCTTTGGAGAACATGTGATAAAACCTGTGCCTGTTTTCACATTTATGTGCTTAAACAAAGAGTTTATAGTTCCATCCAATTTAATAATGAAATCCCAGCCGTTAGAAACTCATATACGAATACAACATTTCTCAATGTATGCTAGTGATAAAGTAGCTCTCCAGCATGTGTGAGAAGAGCAACACAAAGCAACAGCCCAGGAGCAATTTTTGCTAACCCAAGATGTTTCCCCCAAGACGTTTCCCTTGGTGTCTGCTCCAAGCACACTTCATTGTCCTTAGAGAAACACAAGCACTTCCAAAGGGCTATCTGGACTTGATGGGCTCAGACAGCCTCTGCAGGGCAAGGATGACAATGCTTCCCTTAAAACACTCTTGTCAAGTGTTTCAGGAATGATAGAGTGAATTAAAAAAGAAAAAAAAAAAAAGAATTAAATTTTCTTTCTCAGTCTGTGCAATTTCTTGTATCTCTAGGTGGTTTTGTGCTCACCTGATGAGGGGTTTGAACAACCTTTTCAATTAAGGAAGTATTAATAGGAAACGAAGCATTCTGTTGTGAGAAAACTAATTCCCTTTAGATGATGCTGGCTGCACAATACATAAGGACAAAACTGCTTACCAAATACACAAAAGCAAAAATCAAACCAAAACCAAAAGCTAGAAGTAAGCACTTACTGAGCTAATGCAGATTATTCCCACAGCTGCAGAGCAAAGCCACCTGCCTTATTTGTGAAATCATGACGAGTGTGAGGAAGGCAGGAAAACGAAGCATCTGGTGCACAAAGCTGGATCTGGGGGGGTGAAATAACCTGGGGGGTGCTCTGCAGGCAGCTGCGATGCTGCCTCTGCTTACTGAAGGAATGACCCTTTCAAAGAATAACCTGCTTTTGCCTGCTTGGCCTTAGCTTCATGTCAGGACACAGATAGAGACAGAGATGCATTTAATAAATATCTGAGCATGGCAGCGTGGCAGCCGTTTCCACCTGAGGTTTATAATTCAGGCAATTATAAACTTGGAGAAAAGACCATGTTTCTTTCGTATGTGTCTCGGTTGAAAGCAAAAGGGACATAAACGAGAAAAACAAGACCGCTAAGTTTTGAAGGGATTTTAACTCTGTGAAAATACATTGAGAATAAGAATATTTTCTGCCAAACACCACTAGGATTCACACCAATGCATCTCTCAGGCCATACTTGGTAGCTGCTGCTAGCTTCAGGGCATTTTCAAGCATCCACCACTTGTTCTGGGATTCATTTCACCCAGCTTTACCATCTAGCAGTTATATATCCACTCTCTGTGGTCGTGGAGGTTCCCCGTGAAGGGAGAGACACTGATCAGCCAAATCTCCTCCTGGAAATGCCAGTTGTAGGAAAGGCCCAGAGGAGCCCCAGTGGTTATTCTCACCCTTATCCCTGAGGAAAGGTTGGATGGTTACACAGATGCCTTGCTGCTAGGCAACCGAAACACCATGAGATGAATTCCAACAGCATGTGAGTTTGGGGTAGAAAATGTCATCCACTCCTACGCTGCCTGTATGGAGAGAAAGGTTCCTGAACCTCTTCATAGTCTGCAGCTGAAATGCTTTGTTGCATTCTTGAACACAGATGCAGGAGCTATTGCAGCAACAAACATTGGGCATGTAGGTGGTCTGAATATGGCTGGTTTTGCTTGGTTAGTTACTTTCTGGGGAAAGTTGAGGCTTTGCTTTTTTCCTTTCACTGCCGCCTTCTTTGTGTATCATTTTGGGTTTAAGGCTAGAATGTTAAATTGGTACAGTGTAATTAAAATTATTCACGTGCCTTAAACAACTAACATTTAGTGCGAACAGAATGGAGATCAGACAAGCTAAAGTGTCAGAGTATGTTCTTGCTTTTCATTAAAATTCAGGTTTCTGAGAAATCACACATTTTGACTGTTCATCAAATTGATTTATTTCCATTAGTTGTAAGTGCCAATTAATTCCTGGCTGCATTAATGAGAAATTAGATCATTTTAATAGAAAGATCTAAACCCAGTGTTCCATTGCACTGTTACCAGTCTCTCCAGTAGTTCTATACTTACCTGCTAGAACACTAATAAAATCTTAATGTAAGTAGGAATATTACCATTGATAACAAACAAGGCCAACTTGCACCCAATGTAACATGACCGAAACGAGCCAGTATCTTTTTATGCTTCTGCTCAACAGAAATTCATTTTTTCCTTCCTCCTACTATATCAGTTCTTGTAGGTCTGCAGAATTCGTTAGGGCTGTATTATAGGTTTGGTGGACCCCACAGGGGAGCTTTAATCAAACTTAAAGGATACATCTATATTAACTTTTTTTGTTCTTTTCCTAGAGAGGTTTCAATATTTAACTCAATGTTCAAAATAAAGCTAATTTATTCAAATGATTGCCATTGTTGATTTACAGGGATGTTTGGTTGGATTTATAAATTTAGAAGAAAGAAATGCTGAAAAGGATACTAAGTTGATTAAGGAAAAGACAAGTCATATTCAAAGGGAAGTACAAAAATTTGGCTTCTTTAGTCCAGCAAGAGAAAGGCTGAGAAGGAATATGCTTGATCTTTATAAAAACATTGAAGTCTAAATACTGGATATGGTTCCATCTGCTTTCAGCTACTGAAAAATGTTATTCCAAAGAGTAAATGCCTGTCCTGAATAAACCTATGCTGAAAATCAGAAAGACATTCCTACCTTTGTGAGCAAGCATGTTTCAGGAGACCTTTCTAAGTGAACTGGAGAAGGAAAATGCAGATGGCTTCTATGGAGGAAAATTTTCTGCAATAATTTATTTGTCATAGTATTGGGAAAAAGGACAGAACTCTAACTATCTCTAGTCCCCCTGTCCTCCATTCCTCTCATGAGCATTTAAAGTCAGCAGAAAAGGCTACCATGTTAATGATCTCAGATGCACCACAGCTTATAATTAAAAATCTGTTTTCTTGTTTGCAGCTTTTATAAACCAGTTTGGGGCTTTCTGAAGTCAGCTGAACTGTGCTCTTTTTTCTCATTCCTAGTGAAGAACAGGTATTGTTACAGCACAGGATTTACTCACCTACCCCTACGTTACCAAAAGTTAGGCTTTTAATTTAATCTGGTTGTCTAAGGCTGTCAGCAGAGGTGTGGGCAGCCTTGAACAGCAGTGCAGCTCCTCCTCAGATGGGTTTCCAAGACATGTGGGGAGAAGCATCTCCTGAGATTCCTATCACTTATCCACCGAGTCCAGAGGAAACCAAGACTGTTACCAGAGGCTAGAGGCCCAACTTGCCTTCAGCTAAAATGAAGCAGGAAGAACCCGAGCCCTAACTACCACTTGTATCCACTTGTAAGGGTTAAAACCTTCACCAAAATCACAGAATCATAGACTCATAGAATGGTTTAGGTTGGAAGGGACCTTAAAGATCATCTAGTTCCAACCCCCCTGCCGTGGGCAAGGACACCTTCCACTAGAGCTGGTTGCTCACAGCGTGGGCTCTTCACCATGCACATGAAGACGTGAGAGTGTCTTTCAGGCATGTGGGTTGGGTGGTGCTAATGCAAGAGGGTGAAAGTATTTTTCATAATGATCTATGGCAGAGCAGTTTGAGTTAACCTTGTTCGAAAGAGCTCAAAAATGTAGAGAGTAGACCCTCCTTGTTGCAGCAGGACAAATGTGTAACATTTTGTCCTCCTTCCTCCCAGCCCAACCTCCAGCCTACAGGGACAGCTGCAGGGAGGAGCCAGTCAGACTCTTTCTGCTTTTTTGTTTGGACTTTCTCAGGGTTTTTTGGTAGCTGAACGTCCCTGTTCCTCCCCATCTGTGCACATCTATATGGCCCACTCCTTATATTCCTCCCACTTACATTCCTCCCTGGTCACTCTCTTTCTCTTTTCATATATTTGCTCCTCTCTGCATTTATTGAGTCTTCCGACCCTAAGCTCCTGACAAAACCAAACAAGCCACCACACAACGCCATGTCCATATTTTAGCCCTTGCCTTCTCTGTTGAAGCTGGAGGTCCAAGGCAGGAGCCTCACCAAGTGGGAGCTAGTCTTGTGTGGCTTCTCAGCGCTGACACAAAAAAGGGACCAGAAAAAGCAGCAGTAACAAGGAATTACCACTTAAGGGACATTATACTGGTTTTGGTCACCTTTTGGACTAATTGCTTTTAAGTTATACAGGACCTAGTTTTTAAGTATGCCATTTTGTAACATGGAGGGTAATAATAATTTTTAGAAGTAGGCTAATTTTGAAGTCTGCTGAGAATAGAATTATAAATTTTCCCTTTAATCAAATACTTTGATGGACGAGAGGACCCAGGTTTAAGCATGCTCGGTTTGGGATTCTGTGATTCTGTGAAATACTGATAACCATAAAACAGTAGATAGCAGAAAAAATTAGCTTACTGTTTAGTCTTCCAATTAAATTAGCTGATTTATTCTGCAAATTTTAAAGTCTAATAATAATCCTTGCCAGTTGATGATCCTGTTGCATATTAGTGGGTAGACTGTATTTGAAATAAATTTAAGAAGTGAAAATGCAATATACATACATTACCATATTTGAGAAATTGCTTGTTTCCAAGCAGCTAAAGACAGAAAGTGCACAAAGACGTTGATAAGGCCGAATACTCATTTTTACCTTTAGCAATACCTGGTTTTAAAATCTGTAACTGTGAAAATAAACATTCTTTTAATGCTAGTTTTGTATGCAGCTCAATGTTAGCCACTGTATCTGTGGACCACAAATATTATTGTGTACTGTAACTTGGTATTTTGTCCTACACCATATTTCTGTAGCGATAATTGAAATAATAGCTAAGAAAGAGGTACTTAGGCTGAGCTTATTATTTGGTTGTTTAGCAATAATAATTCCTAGCATTGCTTGTAAGAAGGGGTAATATTCATAAAATCAGCGTTCCCAGAACCCGCCTTTCCTCTTAGGTAGTTCAGCAGAACCAGCTCATCAAATTCTGTCTAAGATACCTCCAAATGTTTTGCCCTCAGCCATTGTGTAACAGCTCCTGAGTAGTCCTACACTCCTGGATTCAAAGGGAGCAGCCAGAAACTATTAATTTTGGGGAAAGGCTGCTCTAACTCCTTGCCGGGCTCAGCACGTGTTCAGGTGAAGGCCAGCTCCCGTGGGGGAGGCAGAAGGATCGGCCTGGCCAGGCAGGCTGGATGGGGACCACCTCATCAGCACGGACCATTCAATTGGATTAGCTGTATTGCTAAACATGGCCCTTCCCTTAAGTGGCCTAAGGACAAAAGGAAAAAGGAAACATCCAAACGTCTTGCCTCTTGGAATCGGTCACACAAGGAAACAGGAAAGCAAAAGATGTTGGGACAAGGCACACTCCTGTCCTTGCCCAGCGCTGTGAGCCATCAGCATAGGGCTCCAGCTCACTGCTGATTTCTCTTGAAGACAAGGGGCAGCTCAGCTCGGCCCTCTGGGAAGGAGGAGCTCATGGTGGGTCACTGAAATGGCTCTTTCATCATTATCTGAAGCGCTGCTGTGAAGCTTGGCATGGCCTGCCAGGACCCACTCATTCCCATAGCAGCAACAGCCTACTTGCTTCAATTTGCGTGCACGTTCTCTCTCTAAAACTTTGTTAGCAAGATTATTTTGATTTTAAGGAAGGGATTTCTTTTTTTAATTCGCTTCAAGTAACTGAATTAAATCATGGAAGCAGTGAACCACCTAGGGAACTCTTAGGAAGAATGAGTACATGCGACCTCTACTCCCCACCCTCTATACACACACGTGCGTGCGCTCACACACACACACAATTTATTTATGACTTTTTTTTCCACCTGTGCTGACATGGCGGGGAATTTACAACAGCACTGAAAAAGTTACAAGCAGTACCTCAGAAATTCCACATTTTACTGAGCCGCGTTATTAAGGCACATTTGTCAGGCAGCCAAATGCTATGTCAGCCTTGTAATTGATTTACAGCAACATCTGTAGGAGTATTTGGGAAAGAGGAGGAAACCAATGTCCACTTTTGAATACAGTGTTTCAACGAAACCAATGGTGGCGGGAGATTCACAAACACAAAACACTGGAAATAAACAACATGTTTAAAGGGATATATACTAAATGTTACTAAAAGGGGGCAGGGGGGAGGGGAAGAAAAAAAAGGTGCATTACTTTTCAGACAGGAGAATAACCACAGCCTTTCCAGGCATGTTTTAACTTCACTATATAAAACACCTGGCCCTAAAAAAGCAGAGCTTTTTCTTTTTTTTTTTTTTTTCCTGAGGAAAATATGAAGCTGAAACAGGAAGCCCACATAGGCTCAAAACTCCTTTGTGAAAGACCTCATTATTAAAAAAAAAAAAATCCCATCAAATTTATATAATAGTTACTTTGTAATTGCTATGAACTATATGAACAAATCCCTACTTTTCCATTTAAGAATGTTTTGTGAGAAGAAAAGAGGTCCAATACTATCAAAGAGCTGGAAAGGTTTGGGTGGAGGAAAAAGGTAGGAATGCCTTTCCCAGATCCCTCTCCTCAGCCTCCGCACCTACAGTAACTGGCTTTTCCGTCTGCTTCTTGAACGTTTTCTCTGCAAGACCGTAAGATGTTGAAGAAAGCAGAGAAGGTAGCTGATGACATTTGGGAATGCCGAATATAATTTCCACCATCCTGCAACATGGTGCTGTTTAAAGTTCAGGGTTTTTTAAAAGGAAATGAAGTTGATCAAACATTATAAACTTTAATAAGTTTCCTCAGCTGCCTTGTTTGAGAGATGACTGTGTGATGCAGCCTTTATTTGCACTTCAGTTTAACAGGAGGGATGATTTGGGCAGTGCTCGCACAGCTTCTGAATCTGAGGTGCTGTTTGAGATCTGCTGGAGCAAGGCATTCCACGGGGGGGGTCACCCCTGTCGCTGCGGCTCCCCTGCCCTCAGCACACATGGCAGCACGTCCGGAGAGTCCACTCGGTGCTTGTTCAGATGCGAAACCACCTTGGGTTATGCAGAAAGCGGAGGGACCAGCTTCCTACAATTCTCCAAGTCTAGAGACAGGCACATTTCTAATCACACAGAAGGATATTAAGCCCGACTCTTTGCGACTATAGAAATCTGTTGAGTCAGAACTGCTGAGAAGAAATCAGGAAGAGAAACATGCTCTGACGGCAATGAGAATCAATCCACAGGGACCTGCGAAACTCCGATCAAATGGATTTGGGAAGAGAAGTGTGCGGTGGGAAGAGACCAAGCAACAGCTCTGACCACACCAGTCTCTACGCCTGGTCTGCGTTGCCCAGATGACCCAAAGGGCTCTGCACTCTGTGTTCTGGTTCTGGATGGAAAAGCGAGAATTTAAAAATAAAAAATGAAAATAATTTTCTACCAACAAGTAGTTTCAAAGTGACAAATCAAACCTTTTCCATTTTTTCAGAATTTTTTTGTTGTTCTGATTTAAGGAATTTAGTAAAACAAGTTCAGTGGCTCAGTGTCACAGAGCTTCTTTTTGATTCATCATCTTTTTTTCTTTTAAAACTACTTTGAGTGAAAATGCCATTTCAGATGAAGCTGCTAGAATGTGCCGGTCGGTGAAATAACACAGTTGTTACAAGCTACAGAGCAATAAACAAACACATTTTTAAAACGAGGCACTTAAGAACCTCAGTTTATATTGAAGCATAATTTTATTCATTAAGTTAATACAGCTTTCTGATTAGTCATATTTTGCATCATCGCCATCATTTTACTACTTTGCCTACCGTGTGGTCACAGTTACGTGAGATTTAATTCATTCTAAATACTATTTTACACGTAGGTTTTTGTCCCCTTGCCAAAATCTGAGAGCAGATTAACTTTTCCCTGCTTATAGCAAATACCTACGAGGCTGCTGCGAGCGCCCCTGACACTTTCCGTTCTTTAGCTTACATGGAAGGCTGTGTAAGCTAATTACGATGGGGGCCGTGTTTCCCCTTTCCTGAGGGAAGGTTAATGGAGAAAGAAGTCTACGCTAATAAAGAATACGATCAGCGTGTGGCAGAAGCCAGGCTCTGGGCAGTCGTCTGCTGTAGCACGGATGCTTTCTTAATGCTGTTGGCACACAGACCTGCAGCAGGTAGCAGCACAAGTGCAGTTTATTTTAAGCCAAGAGGAGCTAGTTTCAGTTATAAGAGCTGGCTTGGTTATGTATGTCTTGTACCACTTACTCAAATAGTAGCTTCTTCATTGCTGTGCTAGCCACCCACAGCTGTTAAAACCTATTGGACAAAAGCCTCTTTTGTTACAATTATTCTGTGGTATCAGTGGATCAAGTATTTTTTTTGTGTGAGCTCTCTTGTTTTCAACTATGTCAGCCAATAGCCTGCCATATCTTTCTGCATCCAAAAAGGTGAGTCATGAGCAGAGTGAGGGAACTCCTGACGCCAAATGAAGGACCAAGTCTGTCTGGTTATTTCTAAGGCTCTAAAATCACAATGAGATTGAAAACCAGTTTCAAAAACTCCTCTAACATTTCTGGGGAAAATGGGTGTATCTCTTCAGATGCAATTGTCCCTGCCACCTGGAGGCCTCCTTGTGAGCAACAATTCTGCCACATCTGGACTGAGTATCAAACAAGTATCTCACCAAGTATCTCCAGCTCAAATGTACTGTGTGCTGGTGAAAATGGCACAGCTGCCCCATTCAAGGGCTGATAGAGTGGCAGCTCTAACTCCTTGATAAGTTTATTGAACTGTGTTACGAGGAGTAAATGTTAAAACCTGCGTAAGTTATTCCCTTGGAACAAAGGGATTATTCAAAACCGCTTTATGATATAACAGGAATCAGAACACCAGGTTGGAAGGCACCTCAAGGATCATCTGGTCCAAACTCTCTCAGCAAAACCATGGTCTAGACAAGATGGCCCAGCACCCTGTCCAGCTGAATCTTAAAAGTGTCCAACGTTGGGGAGTGCACCACTTCCCTGGTGAGATTATTCCAATGGCTGATTGCTCTCATTGTGAAAAATTTTCCTCGTGTCCAGTCGGAATCTCCCCTGGAATAACTTGTACCCATTACCCCTCATCTTTTCCATGTGACTCCTTGTAAAAAGGGAGTCTCCACCTTCTCTGTGACCAGCCTTTAAATACTGGAACATGATGATAAACTCTCCACGAAGCCTTCTTTCCTCAAGGCTGAAAAAACCCAGTTCTCTCAGCCTTTCCTCATATGGCAGGCTTCCCAGTCCTTTGATCATGTTTGTGGCCCTTCTCTGCACCCTCTCCAGCCTGTCCACATCTTTTTTGTATAGCGGGGACCAAAACTGACCACAGTATTCCAGGTGTAGCCTCACAAGCACTGAGTAGAGTGGGATAATGACTTCTTTTTCTCTGCTGCTGATGCCCTTGTTAATGCAACCTGGCATCCTGTTGACTTTCTTTGCTGCCACAGCAGCACACCATTCACTCATATTGAACTTGTTGTCCACCAGGAACCCCAGGTCTCTTTCCACAGAGCTGCTCCCCAGCCAGGTAGATCCCAGCCTGTGCTGCACTCCTGGGTTATGTTTTCCCAGGTGCAAGACCTTACACTTGTCCTTGTTGAACTTCTTAAGGTTCTTGTTAGCCCACTCTTCTGCCTATCCAGGTCTTCCTGCAGGGTGGTTCTCCCTTTCCAAGTGTCTACTTCCTCACTCACTTTGGTGACATCAGCAAACTTTGTCAGGATACACTTGATCCCATCCTCCAGATCACTTATGAAGATATTAAACAGTGTTGGACCCAGTATCAATCCCCGGGGGACCCCACTTGTGATAGAAACTCTAGCCTTCCTCCCCTTACAGTAGCTCTGACTACTTCCCTTACATGTGCCGTGCCAGCATGCTAGCAGCAGGACAGAATTAGATATGGCTCTTAAGTGCTGGCACATCTAAGAAATGCAGCATGAAACCCCACACCATTCGTTGATGAATGGAGGCTGGAGCTCCATATTCTCCATGTTATAGCAATGCAAAACAGAAGACAGAGGCATAAACAAAAACCTAAGGGCATCAATGTCAATTTCTCCATTACAGTCTTTTTCAGTAGATTTCTAAAATAAGTAGACAGTACATCAGAATTAGTGCCAAAGGTAGTTAGTTCCTTTAACTGGATAGGAACTGATGTGGTTTTGCATCATTTTGCCTCAAAAGAAGCTGAAGCCTCGCCATTCGAGAAGTTATTTCAAATGGCTGTATAATCAATACCTGAATTTTGATTATCCAGCAGTGGACCCAAATCATAAGTCACAGCTTCTCCATTCACATCTACAAAGGAAGTGCTGAAAATAAGTAGGTCACACATCACTATGGCAAATGAGGGGGGTCTTTAGACCATGTTGCATACAAGTCTTTCGAAGTAAAGGCCTACAAAATCTCAAAGCCTGTCTTATATTCAGGGGATCTTATTACCTCTGTCAAGTAAGTAAAATCTTAATTTCCAGTGCCATCATATTGGAAATTCACAGAATTTAAAATTAGTCACCATTCATTTCAGACATAGTATATATAGGTGCCCAGATTGCAAACTCTTGCATTGCACTTGTTGGTGAACAGCCCATGGTCAACAGTCAAGCTGAAGGGGTATAACACGAAAGCACTTGTTGATGGCTGAGGAAAAGTGATCATGCTGAAGTGCTATCAGCAGTCCATAATCTAGAGTAATTTATGGTTCTGTTCTCTGTCGTGTGGGAAATAAAATCCTGGACTGAAGTCACAAAGCCTAAATTTGTTCTACAAGCAATGAACTTAAATTACTACAAACTTCACTCTCAGGTCCTGTTGTCCCATGGCATTCTCGAGTCACACTGATCACAGACATTCTGACACAGTGGACCCCATGGACCACACGACTCTGGGAAACTATGCATTGCACCAGCAATATTTAGTTTTGAACACAAACACAGAATAACAAATGGATCTTGTTTTTTGTCTACCAGAAAAGGAGATTTTTAGATGCAGTAAGACATAACTCTCTAGACGACATGCTCTTTGGTGCATAGCTGCTTTCAGCATTTTAGTGTGCAGAGGATAAGTAGAATTAAACACACACAAAAAAAATGTGAAGAGCATGGGAATGCATGTATTGTATTATAAGTATTTTGTATGTCTCCTCCATTATGAATTTATTGCATATTCATACCAAGAGCTTCCTAAAGCTGTGGCTAGCCTGTCTCCCCATGCTTCCCCTCCTCTCCCCCAGCACTCAACCCCTACCAACTTAGTGCCTTCAACTACACCGTGCTCCGTAAGCCGAATACATTTGTCTGTAACCACAGGGACAGGGCAAGTAAAGCAACTGGAAACAGAGTAGTGTTGGTTGCCAAAGAGGGTCCCCAAAGGACATGGGAGTGGTATCGAGCTACGAGAGAAAAAGTAGCATGGGAAATGAGAGAGGGCTCCTGTGCCCTTCGGTCATAGGACTTGCACATACGTAGCTTCAGTGGAACTGCTGAACCCTAATAACTTAGGCACAGCAACCGTGAGAAGCACTTTTCAGCACATGTAAGTGAGCAAAGACACTATGGCTTTTATTCCCTGCTGCAACGCTTCCCTAAAATATAATAAAGGAAGGTATCTGCTAGGCTCTTCATCTGAATAAAACCGTATGTACAAGAACTGCACCTTGTTGTACATTGGTTTCCTCACTTCACTAAACAGGCTGAGGCTCTCCCCCCCTCCTTCCCCCACCCCTTATTTTCTTAATGAAATAATTTCACACAGCTGCTAAACTAGCATCCAACTGGTCAGACACATTCTTTGAGACAAAGCAATACACAAAGGTAGAAAAAAAGGGGAGAGGAGTTCACTGAGAAAATGTAATTCTCTGAGATGTGTCACATCTGCGACAAGAACCCTTACAACCAGCAAGTAAAATTTCTGCTTACATTTATACTTGAAAAGAAACACAATCCCCAATTATGGTCCTGGCTTGTAAGGCTGGCAGAACACAAATGTTTGCAGTATAAATCTTTGCGAACATTTAATGGATCTTGAATCTTAAGTCTTAGTTTTAAGCTGCTTTGAAGCAGTTCAAGGAATAAGACCAAAGCGTTCAAGAGATCCCTGAGACTGAAGTAAGGAATGTTTGGTGACACTAATGAGTCCTCAGTTGGAAAAGTAACAATACTCTTCAGCAGAATGTTTGGGCCTAATTCTTTGCCACCATAGCAGTGTCAAGATCCATTTACAGTTAAGTAAAATTCAAAATTAAAGCATTTAGTTCTGAAATACTCTAGTGTTCCTTAACCTTTTATGTGTTTGAAATAGTAACAGCCTTCAGTTGAGAAACTATGCAGGTATCCCCCCCATGTCATCTCAGACACACCACTTAGGTTATTCAGTTAGGAAATGTTTGCTCCAGAGAGATTCTGGTAAACAAGTAACTCCATTGATCTGTCCAGAATTATTAAAATTATTATTCAGGGCTTGCAGAAACTATACCTCAGCAATTGCTTGTATGAGTTCATTGGGAAAAACATTTTGCTGTATAAACATTAAGAGGATACTGCCTTTAAAGAACTTTTTACAAGTTTTAAGTGAGCCCATGATAAGATTCCAGTTGCTGCTGATCATAAAACTGCACGATGTTTGTTTTGTCACTCAGCAACACTTGTTTCTCATTCTAAGACTCCGAGAAGCAGCGTAAGCTTTACTCAGTGTTGGCCGCAATTTATTTCCCTATCATATTAACTTACAATTTAGCTTTCAGCTGTGTAAGTATCAAACTACCAGCTCCCTAACATCTGGATCTTCAGAAGGGGAAAGGAAAAAAAGAAAAAAAAAAGAAAAGAAAAAAGAGAATGAAGGAAACACTTGCAAGCCTTTAAAACAGACGATTATATCAGCAGTCTTAAAAAGAACTATTAAGATATCCCAAGTATCTTGCAATTTACAGATTGCCACTGTATTTAAGCACAATCAATTTACTAAACATGAAAACTCACACTGGCATAAAAGAGGACTCAAGAGCATTGATTTCCATTTCTGGGTATTTAAGGCATCAAATAAAATTTTAGTCATTTTTATTTTTAGGATGCTAAGTGAAACGTGATGGGAAGCATTTAAAATTCAGTCATTGACCTTGAACATTTATTTGGGTACAGGATCTTTAATACTCTCCAACAAATCAAAAAAAAGTATTTAAGGGAAAAGATGAAAAAGGAATAAAATGACACTGCCACTGTTCCCAACCTTCCCCCACTACAGAAAATAAATTTAAAGCTTGTTTTTCATAACGGACCTTTAACATGGAGTCTTAAGGATAAACATTAATTCTGGAATGAAATATGTACTTACTGTTTTTAGCTTTCTTTGGTCTTTTAGATATGTCAAAAAGCAATGTCTGGTTACAAACACAAGCTATCATGGCCCCAGCTCTCCTCCCCCTAAAAAAACTAGGGTCACGGGGTGGGGTGGGGAAGAAAAAGCAGAGTTATTGAGTGAATCAAATTTAAGATTTCTTGCCTTATTGACTTATAACTTTGTGCTTAACTCAGGAAAAATTAATCTCTTTCAAAATGCACTTAATTATAATCAAATATCCATATCAATGTCTGTCACCACATCAGCACATCTGGCAGCAATGAAGACAAATTAACAATAATAGTCAGAAAATCTGGCAGTATGATCAACTAAAGCACGGAAAATCCATTTCTACACTTAGACCACCAGTGACTAAGGATGGATTAACTTCCTGTCTCTAATACTGGCGCCTAAATTAAAGGGAAATTGCATTGCAATCTGGGTACCAGGTTTCTGGCTACAAACAACAAAAAGCCCTTAGCTCAGCTACACCAGGCAGTGAAACCTTTGCTCTAGCTTTAGCCATGATGTCTGTGATGGCCTACTCTAAACAGCTGCTTTTAATTTAGTTTAAAAGAAGCAATTTGGCAACCATGTAAGTTTGCACCTTCAAAGCAGACAGATGCAGAAAGCCGATGTCCTGCAATATTAACCATTTTGGAGTCTTGCTGTTTTAATGTGGTGATGACAACAGGATTCACAGCTTTTTAAAATAGTAGGTATCTGTACAAAGAAAACCAAAATAGAGTGTTTTCACTTAGTTTTAGTTACCATTTTACAGTAAGCAATCTTTTTCTGACTTCATACGGTTAAAGGCATTGGGTTCAATACTGCAAATTTAATACAGCAAGAATCTACAATTGCTCAACTTGACCGAGCAACTGAATAAAGCACAGATCTCATCTATAACCAGAAAAGGGCAGCTGAATAAAGAACAGAAGCATGAGTTAAACCAAAGAAAACATTATCTTGTACTTGGATTACCTTCTCATGTTGTGTGTGGAAGTGGCTGCAGAGGCAAAGAGGAAGAAAGGGTATGGGAAAGCAAAGACTCGGGCATGCACTGCATATTTGGCAAATACTCAGCACTAAGCCACATAGAAAAGAGTGATGCTACCAGGCAGACATCCAGTGCCTTTTTTCTCCTCTTACTAGTTTGATATGGATTTGTGCATCTAGTGTGCATACCCCTCCACCAGATGCACGCACATTATTTGCACACAGGCATGGGCAGACTGTTGGTACTACAGCCTTGTGTGCCTGAAAACTGAGAACGTGTGCACACATCTCATAGCAGGAATTCACAAAGTGGAAGATTTGCATACTTATTTTGGCACAAATAGCTTGAACCCACCTTACCAGCCACCAGGAGTTGTGGCAGGACCACACCCGCTCTTAGAAACTGAATATATTTAACACAGTAAATCCAGAGATACAAGTTTTAGTCAAATTTAGTTGCAGACATGCAACAGAAAGCACCTATGTATGCAACATTCCTCTAGCTACAAACATTAATTCACACTTTCCATTCTTCATACACTAATGTGGGTCAGAGACCACATGGCAGCATATTTTATTAAAAGTAATGTGCAAATAAGATGCATGATACCTGCAAACAGCATGGAGTTTCCATTTGTAAAAAGGTACAAGTAACAGTACAAAATTAGAATGATTACTACTCATTTCAATAAAATGAAGTCTGACATAGAAATACATATGCTGTATTATTTACACCATTAATTTACAAAAGATATTATTTGCATAAAACAAAGCTATAAAATAATTAGAAATATAGTGTTTTCATAAGGAATGTTTTCCCTGTATAAAAATGTAGAGCATTTTGGCAATTATGCTTAATTTGAATAAAAATGCATTTATTTGTTCTGAATTCGTAGCATCACGTGGTTTCTTTTTCCCTTCTTCCTTTCCTTATTCCCTTTTTAAATAAAATTCCACACTGAGGTAGTAGTATGTCAAAGTATTTCTTTGGTTCCAGAAATCAATGGCAGGTCCAAAAGGAGCTATGTATCCAAATCACAGGATTGGAAAGCTGAAGTCCTAAAGTTTTCAAAGGACTGTTTGTAAGTATAAATGCTATTTTCTCCTCTAGAAAATGTCCTTTCCTTTCCATCTTCATGTGCCTCTGCATCGAAGTCCAGTGAGGCATGAGGATTATTATGGGAGGTTTTTGGTTGGCAATTTGCTGGCTGTCTACAACTTGAAAGAGAGTCCAGCTGAGGCCTCCATAAAGGCTTTCCAAATGTTCCTGAAAGACAGTAAGTGAGTGAGTGAGTACTGACATACTGATGCTAACGGTTCTGTGTCTCACTAAGGGCTGCATGTTAGAATGCAAGCCAAGGATCGACACAAGCAAAAGTTCACCAAAGTTAGATTTTACTTCACTGTTATTTTACCCCTTTAAAGAAAACACCCATGTGATCACAAGCGTAAGGCAAGATTCTGACACCTGAGACATTAAAAACATTTCCAAAGTAAATGTGCAGCCACGCACAACTTCATTACTTCTGTTTTTATGACTACTCCCATGCCCATTTTTCTTCGTGGAGGGCGCTGAGGAGGGAGGTAGGCACACAGACCAAACTGCAAATGTATCACAAGACACCTTCTAATGCAAAAGTCAGAATAGAGTCTCTGTTTTGTTCTTCAGTGAATGAACGGCACCTGAAATCTGCCGTGCAGTTCAGTAAAAATAAAAATAAAGAAAAAAAAAAAAAAAGAAAAAACCCAACTTGTATAGGGTTATATAACATCCTCCCAGTGTGCAATCTGAATGCTAAAACAATCTTTTTCTGGCTAGCATCTCCCATTAATAAAGATCCCGCCAGGCAAATTCTCCACTCACAGCTGTTCACCTCTTTGCCCAGAATGGGCTAGAATAGATGTAGCCCAAAGAGAATTTGGCATTTCACTTGAATGCTTATTAATAATTACCTGGATTCACTAGCCAGAAAATAATTAGCGTGCCTGTCACTCTTCACCGTTGGGAAGGTGTTAGCATCAACCCCTCTGCAAGAAGGGCCTTCTCTTTTTTCACTGAAGAAAGATACGGCCATCACAAGTCGTAGTGTCTGTAAGTGACACTCAAAAGACTTATTTTCAGAGGACAGTGTGCCACAGGCTGATTTTGAAGAGCTCAGTTTTTATTAATAACTTACCACTACAATCATTAATAAATTTTGCACCCAAAACGCCATACTTCTAGTTTTGCTTAGTTGCTAGAAGCAAAGGTTTCAAGTAAAACTGTAATCTGAGAAATTACTAAAAATGGATTTGGACAAGGTCCATATTTGCATCAATGATTTGCAGAGCAATTTTGCTCCTAACACAATATGAAAGGCTGTGCCTCACAGCACCAAAGCTACAAATGAAACCTGTCTTAAAAAAAAAAAAAAAAATCCAAGCTGTGAACTTTCTGGCTTATGCATTGTCAGTGATGTTACTGCCAGCTGTCTGCTTCACTGTGACTGTAGAGGCAAAAGGGAGGCTGAATTTGAAGACAGTGATGCTGAAGAAATGAATCCACAACTAAAGACAAGAAATTTATCAAGGCTTCTTTCCACAGCTCTCAGAGTGAAGAGTGCTAACAACTATGAAGCCGTCCAAGGCAATGATGATGCAACTTGGGTCGGGTAGTAGCTCAGAGAACTGTTAAGAAAAAGTAGCTCTGCATAGATTTTTAGGGCAGAAAGGGGAATGTAAGCCCTCACGGTTGCATTAACTCCTGGATATACCCACATACAGTAGAACTACTTTCTGCAGGAGACATGGTAAAGCCCTATCTGCACAGTTCCACCACAGCAACAGTGGCAGGCAGCCAGGAGAACGTGTGTAGGCCCAAGCCCTCTGCCAGATGTCATGGCATCTGCAATGTTTTGCAGACCAAACATCTGGCTTTCGAAGGGGGAAAACTTCAGAGCTCATACCTCCCTCCCCACCCCCTGAGAACAAAGAGCCCACTGATGCACATTCCCCCAAGGTCTCCCTGCAGAGCCAGCAGACCCAGGCCTTGATCAACCATGCTGACACACCAGCTGGGAGACAATCCATGGTACCAGGGCTGCACTTGGTGCTCAGATGTCACAGGGATGAAAGCAGTATGTGAGTTCATATGAGTTTTAAACCAACCAACCAAACCAACACCCAAAATTTAGGGGGCTTTAAAGGTAAAGCAACACTCTTCTCCTTCCCCCCACCTCTCCCTGCAGTCTGGATTAAAATTGTAAACTCTGAATTAAGCTTCAGGAACTCTGTCCAGTTAAACCACGACAAACTATTTTGCCATACACACCATGAGAAAAGAAGACAAAGGAGGGGTAGAGAGGGCATTTTTCCACAGTGCCTTACTTTGAAGGGTAAATAGTTCTGGCTGCATTATACAATGTATCCTCATACACTGGAGTTCAAGTCTCCCCACCTGCCCTGAGCCCTCCTGGGACCTTGCACACCTTTTGCCTGTCAGGCAAAACTTCTGGTATGCCTGAATTTTGTTAAGGTGTATTGAGGTAAGTATCCTACCATTTATGGAAATCTGCCAGCTGTTGAGATAAAAGATAAGAATCGCACCACTGATGAGATTTTTCTGTAAGCATAAGCTATTAAGATCTCCTGGTAATCTAAATATGCTCATTACACAGTTTTACTGTAGTCACTTTCCAGTTCGTGACCTTCCAACATTTGGGACATCATATCTAATGGTTCTTAGAAGTCAGGTTTCCCAAGAAGCAGAGAGGGCTCACAGTTACACCCAGAGGTGAACCACCTCACTGGACTGCCACATTTGACCTAAGGACTCCTTCGATGTATGTCACGTCTGCTTCTGACCAAGCCTCAAGCTGCACCCTTTGTAACACTGGATAGGGCACATCTCCTGGCTAACTCCTGGTAGGATCCAGAGGGCACCCTGAGTTCTGGGGCATCCAACTGTCCTCGTGCACTGCAGTGGAGAGTGAGCCTACGTGTACAGTTCAGTTGTGCGAGCCTTAAAAAAATAGATACTGCAGTATCTTAAGTTACTCAAGGAGGAAGACGGAGGAAGAAAACAAAAAGACAAGAAAACATGCGTAAAGTCACGGACAACTCTCAAACTGCTTTTCCTCAGCTACCTCCTGTCTGTCCTCTGCTCCTTTATAAAGTATTTATTTTCCACATGCTGTGTTATCTTACTAAATTCACAGACACCCGCAAAAACAAGCACGTGCAAAATTGCACAAAATTAGTTTTGCAATAACACTAGCTATATGAGCATCTAAACTCTACTACAGAATTACTCCTACTGGGGGTGGGAAAGAAAAAGCTGAGAAATCAGTTTTGCTTAGTGTTGGAAGTAGGAGATGAGACAGCAAGAATACCAGCAGCTTGAATAAAAACAAGTAGGTAGAACATACCCATGAAAGTGCTGTTACTGATAACAGATGAGGGTTCCAAACTTCTGTTTAAATCAAATGTGTCTGAGTTCAGACTTCTGCTTTTTAGTCCAGTTCCTTCATTTTGAGTATAAACGGAGTTAATCAATTTGCTACTCGTAGCCTGCATCCCAATTATGCCAACACACTGATCAAAGGGATCTTCCAGTGGAGGTGAGTATTGATAGCATTCCTTTTTCTTTAGATATCCAGACTCATAAGGGTCCAGGCATGCTGTTCTTTGGTCAGGGCTGCAACCTAAAGAAAATGCAAAATTGTTTTTACATAGAGTCATCATAGCACAAGATCAAACTAGGACTAAAACTCCCCCCTGCCCCGCCCCCAACTTACTTGCACTGTATGCTTCAAATGCCTCAGAGCCATATGTGTTTCCTTTTAAATACAAAGTCCCTGAGGTCCCCAGATAGTGGCACAGGAACGGATCTGCAACACCCTCCAAGTCTGTTTCACTTCCGTTATCTAGATGGCAAATGCCTTAAAAATAAAATTGACATGTCAGCATATGGTCTTTTCTTAAGCTTCAGCTTATGGTTTCCTAACTAAATTTCATAGTGTAGAGCTTACTTAAGTTTAACCTAACCTTTTGATGAGAACTCCAATTCTAGCAAGTGTTCAACTAATTAGCTTGACAGACAACGTGTCACGCTTTGCTTCATTATACAGTCCCTGGATAACAGAACAAACCCAATCACAGGGATGAGAACCAAAAACTTCCTTCCTCTAAAGCACTGGAAGCCAGGCTCATGCTCTTTTTGGAGCACAGAGTGCTAATGAGAAAGTCCTGGGTGGAAGAGTCTGAGGGAGTCACCAGCTGCTCGAACAGCTATACTGACTTTCAGCTCAATGGCTCCTGAAAGCTGTGGACATTGTGGTTCTTGCTCCACAAAGAGGCTGCTCCTCTCGCTACCCTACAAGTGCAGAACTATATCACCACTGTTCCATTCCCACCTGCCCCAACTCCTGACTGTATCTTGACCCCAATCCCTTCCTAGCAAGGTGCCTTTTCCTCCCTAACCCAAGTATGTTCTCGATTCTCAGGGGCCAGATCCATAAATCTTAAGTACTGCAGCTTTTAACTTGCAGTCACTTTAGATCCTTTATTCACTCTGACCTTAATGACTTTTCCAACAGGAAAGTTTAATCAGTTTTATTATATTAAAGTTACAGTAGTTTTACCACCCATCCCTGCATTCCATTACACGCATCCTTTTCAAGTTGTAAGAGAGGAAGATACACTGTTCTAATTTCTTTTGGACACTCCTGTTTTGGAAATGCAATCAGTTTAAATTTACCCTTGAAACTAGAGAAAAACTTCATTATTTAAGCAAAGATATGATGTTATTTGGATGAACAGAACCAAGTTTCTGTTCTTATCTTGTTGAAGCAATCCCAAGCAATAAATTTCACACCCTCTCAAACTTCAGTGAAGATGTTTCTTTAGTGTTATTTCTATTAGTTAGGAAGACAATAGCCAAACCGCAGCTACTCAAGCAACATGGAAAATCTGCTTAACGTTTTACACCTACCATTACTGTCTCTCTGCTGCAAGAAATACCCTCCCACAGAAGATGTGAGGAACTGATGATGACTGCCATTTTCAGATGAACCATATCCATCCTGCCTTTCAGCCAGTGTCCCCTGGGATGACAGGTAACTTGGAATGTCAGCAGGCAAATTTGTCTCATCTGTGGGGAAGCAAAACACACACCAAAGCCATCAGCATGCTTTATAGAGATTATAGAAGCATTTTTTAAGTTGTCAGCAAAGTGCTGAAAGGTAACAAGCAATTCACTCTTCGGATTCTGAGTCAAAGCACACAAATGTTCCTACAATAAAGTCATCACAAAGCAACCACAAACTTTTTTTTTCCTTTCCAAGGCAAACCTTCAGTTTACACACCTGTATTTGTGATGCTGCAATCTTCATTTCTCCTTCTGGTGTGGTAGATGATGACCACCCACACCAAGGAAGTGCCCACCACACAGCAAACCACAGCTATGATCACAATGCCAACTGTGGCCCATCCATCATCATCAAGTGATGGGGCAATGTTTTGAGGAGAATCACAGGTGGGAGTAGGAATTACATTAAGACGGATGTTGCCCCGTTCTGTTCCAAGTGTATTAGACATTTCACAAGTGTATTTCCCAGCATCTTCTACATCTGTATCCACAATAATTAGTAATTGATTGCCTGCAGCAAAGAAATGTCTTTCCGTTACCACGAGAGGGCTGTCATCCTTAGTCCAGTTCAGTCGGGGTGGAGGGCTACCACCAGCAATACACTGCAGGACTGCAGTTTCACCTTTTGTTACAGTTCGATCCAGCAAAGGCCGCAAAAATGATGGTGTTTCTGAAAAGAAAGCATAAGCTTTATATTATAAATGACCTTGCAAGAATGGGAACGTGTCCCTTTCCTTCACAGCTCAAGAGGAAAAGCTAAATTAAATGCATCAGTAAGGCCTAATGAAGCTTACTCTCATTCTCAGAAAAACCACATTCAAGGAATTTGAACTTAAAGCCTACAGTTTACTTGTCAATTGATCAGACCTATACGCTTGATTACCCTAGAAGGTAAAAAGGCCAAATCACACAAGCTCAAGATTGCAGAGAACTAGATTAAAAATGGTTAACAAAATGTCAGGAAATCAAAAGTTAAAACAAAATCTCCTGTCTCTGAACAAAAATGACAGCTCCCTTTTTTTTTTAACCCCCTGCATATCAGGTATTGTGTACACACTGAGAAACATAACTAACTTTTATCATTTTGCATCTTAATAGTGATTATGTGCTGGAGTACATATTTCTAAGCTAGAATTAAGTGTCAATACAAATTATTTCAGAGTAATTTTATTTCTATACAGCACTTTCATAACAATGCTATTTTTAATCAGCTGATGATTTTAAAAGTGCTCAGCAATAGTTCTGTTCAAGAAGATTATGCCATCAAGGACTGCCAATGTCTTACCTAGTACTGTTAATGTTGCGTTAGCTGAAATGCTTCCAGCAGTGTTTTGAGCTGTACAGCTATAAATGCCTGTGTCCTCGATCTTTACATCTACAATGAAGAATACGTCATCTTCAGGCATGACATGCATGCGCCTTTTGCGTGCTGCAGGAAAATCTGTTCCACCATCTTTCTGCCAAGCAATCTGTGGGACAGGATGCCCAACTGCAGCACATTCCAAACGTGCCATTGCCCCAGCACGAATGGTCAAGTCCATGGGGATCTTTGTAAATGAAGGCAGCACTAAAGAAAAGTTAGTGACACCAAAATGAATAAATGAAACACACTTTTCTTTTTTTGCACAGCATAGTCTTAACACCCTTCTTGGGCCTAAAAATGGGGGAGAAGCATACAACCTAAACCTATCAGTAGCCAGCAAAGAGAAAGGGAGGGAGCTGTGAAGTATGTGAGACCGCCTAGATCAAAATCTCATTTCTGCTAAGCTTCCTACATGACCTTTCCATAGCACCTTGAAACAGAGCATACACTTACCTCCTGTAAAGAAAAGATTAATGTTTTCCCATCTTGTTACTCAGATTTAGTCAGATTTACAATGAACTGGCTCTGTTATTTGTTTTTTCGTATACTTTTTTTCATATATTCAGCACAATGGGGCCAGATGTAAAACCCAATGGTGATTTTGGAGGTAGATACATTTTAATAAATAATCTCATCTTATTAAGGGATCTTCTGGAAGATGCAGAAGATGAGAAGGGAGAAAAATGTGTTTACATATCTTGATTAAAATCATTCTACTTTAAGTCCACAAGCAAAAAGTAACATACTTACTGTTTACTGTAAGTTTGGCTTTGACAGAGTAGGAGGAACCAAAATGATTTGAAATAACACACTGGTATTTCCCTTCATTACTGAATTCAACATTGCGCAGCCGAAGGATGGTGGTGTACTCCATCACTTCACCACCCTGTGACCGGAGGTGTGCATAGTTCTCCATTTCAGCATCTTGCAGTAATTCATTGTCTTTCTTCCATGCAAATGTCATTGGGGAATCACTGCTGCTGGCTGCCGAACATACAAAACTCAAATTGGAGCCTTTGATTGCTGACTGAGTTTCTGGCTGGACGGTGATCTGTGGTTTAGGAAAATCATCTGCACAGAAAGGAGAAAAAGAAAAAGTAACACAGAGGAAGAGAAAAAAATGTATGTGAGGCCTGAGGACTGTTTTTAGAAAGAGTCTGAAAGCCTTGTTTTATAGGTTTGGGAGAACAGTCAGATAACTATTTATAAAATGGATAAACAATACTTTCACTTTAAATTTCGCTAGCCTTAGGGCATTTAAAGATGCCATATTTATTAGTTTATTGTGCCAAGTCATCTCTTATTGAAGAGAAAGCACATTTAAAAGCAGACTGTGCGTACAGTTTGTTCAAGAGCAGCACTAAAGAGGAGAGAACTACTCCGACATCTGTAGTAAGTACTATTCTGAGTGTCAGCCATGAAGCCTACCCTTCATCTTTACAACACCTCAGGCTGCTGTGAGTTTTTCTTTATTGAAAGCATAGTTCTTCTGCCACCAGAAACTGCAAGTTGAAGTCAAGGGTTTTCCCCAAACCCACAAAAAGCAATCATGTACAGAAGTCACTGTTCCAGTGATTTGTGGCTGTTTGGTCCACCTTACAAACACAGCAGCGCTGAAGATCCCTTAAGCAGGGCAGCACACAAGAATTTCAAGAGATTAGTTTCTGGAGATCCCTTTACTATTAGAAAGTTACCTTGAAAGTGCTGTTTTTGTGAGTTTACAGAATTAGTTGCCTTCTGAACTACTTATTCTGTCAATTGCATGTACGTTCCATGTACAAAAGGAATGGCCAATTAAATGCTTGGTCTCCCAAAAGCAAAAGCCTTAGCATATTCCCAACTTTCAAGCTGACTGCAGAGTCAGGTCTTACCTAGCCGCTTTGCCTCCCTATGTCTCATTTGTTTGGTGTCCCAGTTTGAGCAACACAGGACTAATTTCTCTTCCAATGCTTGGGAAACTGCACTTTTAGAAGACTCTAGTGTCTGAATTTGTGAAAATATTTACTTTATAGCCAGCTATGGTATGTGGGTTTCAAGGTCTCAGTGTTTTTGAGCTCGCCAGGTGCATGGATGAGGAGTGAGACCTGAGCACTTGATCCAAGCTGGCCAAAAGGATTATTTCATACCATAAATGTCACATTCAATATCAATTAGAAAGTTTGCTGCTAAGTGCTCTCTCTCCCTTGACAGCAGCAATGCAGAGAACCTTCTTAACCCGGTGCTGGACCCCTAAGCCCTTCGCTTCCTCCTGAAGCCGTAGCGCTCGCAGTGCCCAACATTCACTGTCCACTGCTGGACAATCCTTGAGTTTCCGTGTTTTTCCCCGACTCCCCTTCCTGGGTGTGAAGGGGTCATCGGGTGATAGAATAATTGTCTAAATGACAATAAATTGTTGTGGGTTTCTCAAACCGTAACATTTGGGGAAACAACATACCAGCGTCAAAGCGTTATTTCCTCCGAGAACCTCCATGCCGCATGTTACAAAAGAAAATGAGATGTGCAGACAGCCTGAACTTGAGCTGCCTCCAAGAACACTTGCAAGTCTGGAGCTGCGTGCCAGCGCCAGGGCAACACGGATCCCCTGATCTGGGACTCTAAGCATAGGCCTTAAGAATCTCCCAGGCCATCTGGTTTTCATGCTTCATACCCATGCCTTAAGTCCTCCATGACAAACTATACCATTTGCAAACTGAACTGATGCTTTCACTGACTTTGCACAGGGATAACTAAGTAAAACTTGTAAATACTTAAATTAGCCTTGTGAAAGGATAGGAGAACATACTTCATTCTGTTTTAGTTGTACGATCAATGGAACAATAAAATATTTTTAAAACCTTAATTATTGGGCAGGAAGCGGGGGATGAAAAGGTCACTCAAATAAGCAGATACTACAGATCCCTAGAGGTCCCTTCCAACCCCTGTGATTCTGTGAATACAAAAGAACACTCTAGGATAAGACTGACAATGTGTTTTGTCAGAACAGAATCTGAGAGTGTGTCTGAATACATATATCACAGAAACGCACACACATACACACACACAGATACATAAACACATATACATACAGACGCACACAATCTCTCAGAGAAATATATTTCTCATTTTATAGAAGCCACTTGACTACTATGTAACAGAAAACAAGCTATTCATCATTTAGATGGTACTCTTTTAGCATCACTATGTTAACTTGAAGTAATTAATACAGGTCAAAAAAGCATCTATTCTATTTTTTTTCCACAGTTACCTTTAGTACAGAAACGTCTCATGATTTGTTTCAGCTTGAAAGATGTGATCTTAGGAAGCACAAATTACACAAATTTTCCTTTTTTTTTTTTAGTTTCACGGATACAGAACCTTGCCTAACACGTGCTTTCCTTCAACAAATTTAGGTTGACTCCCTGCTATCTCCTAGCTGTTTTCAAAAAAGTAACTTGGCATGATTTGGAGGATTTATATACTCATATAAATTACATGTAATAGATTATTTATTCAATTTCAGACAGGACTTAACACACTCCTCTCGAAAATTCTATACAAGCAAAAGTGTCCACTGTAAACTTATAAAGCAAGGTGCATACACCCAAACGTGTAGTGATGGCACGTTTCATAGATTTAATAAACAGTGAAACACTCATTGATTGTATTAAGAGATTCTAGTTACTTCTGCATGACAAATACTTTACGTACTAAATGTAACAACTTAGTACATTCCTTTTTGCTAATATATCTTCAAGGGTTTGAAATTAATTTATTAAAAATGCCATTCAGCAGATAAAAGAAAGATCATGATCTCCCATGGTTTAATAAATAAGAGGTATATATTTAAATCCTCCAATTTAATTTCTTGCCAGAATGAGTTTCTCATAAATAAGGAACAGTATTTCATACGTACTCCATTAGCTATCGAGTAATCTGTAACTTCCTGCACTGTGTCAACTTCTCCTTTTCAGCAGTGCCTAGATTACACACCATCTACTCATTGTTTAACATTAATATATTAAACATTTGACTGCTAATAGGAAAGGAGAAAACAACATTTTTGTACACCATTGTATAATCTGTGCCTGCTCTCCCACTGAAAAAATGGTATGAGTGGCAATAGTAAAAATTTAGCAGTCATATTTGACACGGAAGTTACTGAGAAGACAAATATGGTTACTGTTTTGTCTCCAAAGAATATAAAGTTTGAATTGTCTTCAGTAAGAAAAATAAAATGTATACAACAAAAAATACATGAAATCCAGTTAGCTTTTAATTTCCTGCTATGTTCAAAGTTCCTACTTAATGTATCAGATGTATCATACTCAAACACACATCTTTACTCTGAATGCTTAGCTTCACTTTGCTAATAGGGAACACAACATGTAGGTGATAGTGAACTGATAGTTAATGAACACACACAGAGAAATTTCATTTTTAAGGTGGATGCTACCACTTTAAATTCTCAAGTCTTAAAGTAAAAATATCTGGCATACTAAAATATAAAATATCAGTAGCATAACTGTGGTAATCGGATGTTTTAAAATACAGTTTACATATAGGCAGTAACTGACATGGTCTAAGTAATTTTTACAGTAGACAACAAGCACATACAAAAAAGGTCAAAGCTGAGGCCAGTACAACTATTTTACCTTCAAATTTTCTCAGCTCTGGAATACCCTCAACACTGATGAAGTATGAAAATAGTTTACAAATAATCAAAAGCAAAAATTGCATCTTAAGTTTGCCAAAATATGTCTCACTTAAAAAAATTATAGTTACCTAAACAATATCCATCTTTTAAATCTAGAGGCATATACAGTTACCACCACAGACTATTCAGCTTTCCCTTGCACGCTATGCTATGTACTATGTAAGCAAGCTGTACATGAAACGAAAGTCAGAAAACTGCCACTCCCCATCTTGTACAAAGCCACAAGCTTTGAGTATCTACATCACAGTTTGGGAACAGAGAACGAAATGTTAACAAATATTAAATCCCCTCCATTTCATTAGAGAATTCAAAACATATCAAAGAAACCACAACAAAAATCAATGCATTCAGCAAAATTTGTTCTGTGGAATGAGGAATAAAGGCTATACTCACCGCAGACAAAAACATCCAGGCTGACAGCAAAAATACTTCTCCCTTTTAGCAGCTGAGGATGGGCACAACTGGCATTTACAAAGCTCTGAAAGTTGTTCTCTGACATCCACTGTGGTAGCCATTTTAACTGGCAGTCACACAAGAGACTCGACGTGTTTAAATGCCTAAGAAAAAGCAATTACATTCATTAGTTGTTTTTTCTGTTTGTAATACAGGCGTATATGAGCACATCAGTAACAGAACTAAATTTTTAGGCTAAATACGTATATCACAAGAGAAATACAGCAATATTATTTAGCTCAGATGTGGTGACACCATTGTCACGACTCCTTAATTCTACAAAGCAGACATGTTACCCTGAACTCCCAGCTTCTGCTACAAACAGGAGTCCAGGCAGTCAGGCACGTTTGCTGTGTGTCTTGGGTACAAAACTACAGTCAGCAGTGAGACGCACAGAATGGGCAGGCAGGAGAACAGTCCAGAAGGGAGGCGCTCTGGAAGCTAACATTAAAAACTTCTGAGACAATTTCATTCCCTCATTTCCCTCTCAGTCAGAATTTATCTTGGGGAAGATATTTAAAAAGGGGAGTGAGGAGATGAAGAATAGTCAAGTGATGAAATAACAAGTGCAGACAGAACTAGTTACCAGCTTATCTAACATATGTGAATAGCTACATTCACAGAGGGGGAAAAAAAATTAGAAAGCAAAGGGATATTCTGTGAAGCATCTAGAATCAAGAGTTGAAATAAGAAGAGTGTTCAGT
The DNA here is from genome assembly GCA_008921705.1 of Burhinus oedicnemus. Lineage (NCBI taxonomy): Eukaryota > Metazoa > Chordata > Aves > Charadriiformes > Burhinidae > Burhinus > Burhinus oedicnemus. The sequence continues at coordinate 326,496 of VFFE01007644.1, read as the reverse complement.
TTTGGCAGAAAACTCAGAATCACCCTAAAAAAAAGGTATTAAAAAACACAGTCAGTAATAAAATTCCTCTCTTCAAATCTTACCTGTTCTTGGAGGAAAAGCAAAAATAATTTATGGATCCAGGGAGAGAAACGGCTTTAAAGATAAATGAAGAAATACCAATTCTTGATTTTTTTCGTGAAGAAAAGGAACAGTGTCTCTGTGCTCTTTTTTCACACTAACACTGCATGGATAAAACCTAGGGATGCCAGCTCATCTGTTCACATTGACATGAAACAGGTCATCTTTCACTGAAGTTCCAGGGGTGTTCTTGTTACTCTTAGGAGGCAGCGAAACCACAGCATTTTTTGCTACCCCTATGCAGTGGGCATCTGTCATATTATTTTCAGACTTACTCTCTAGAGGCCTCAGAATAAAATTACTAAATGGGAATTTATACTAAATAATCTTACTTCTGGGAAAGTACTTTCTACCATCTGTCTACATGCTCCTCAAACATAATGGATGTCTACCAGGTGTTTCAAGAAACGTACAGAAAAAGACCCTGACAAATCCTGACTAGTATTTCACTGAAGTGTTCAGAGGCTGGTATTTTGTAGCACCCTACACCTCCTGGAGCAGTGCTAGCCTGTCATTCCACCACATTTGATCACTCTTCAAATCATCTATATCAATCCCTAATCGTCAGCACTGTGCTCCCACTGCTTCTTGTGCCAAATCTAGCAACTGCCCTGCAGCTGGCTGAGTGAGTTCAGCAAACTAATTAAGCAATACAACCACATCCAACTCAAGGAAGAGGAAAGGCAGAAAACCCCTGGCTATGGGTAGAAGCATGGCTGCTGCTTTCTAGAGCAGCTGCAGCTACACCAGGATATGGGTAACATCAAACTGAATTTAGAATGAACCACATATTGTCTAGTTACAAGAAAGAAATATTTTACAGTCTGAACAATCATACACTTATACAACCTCCTCAGGGATGTGGCAGAGTCCCCAGTGCTGAAGGTTTTCAAGACACAACTGGACAGGGTGCTAGATAATCTCATCTAGGCTCCCTTTTCCATGAAAGGCTGGACCAGATGAGCTTTTGAGGTACCTTCCAACCTGGGCTGTTCTGTGATTCTATGAAATATGCAAGGCTCGTTGTTACTTTCTCCATGGCACCCAACATGGAGTAATACCACAAGATTAAGTCAAGAGCCAGCTGCTTGGGTGGTACTTGATAGGAGTCTGGAGAACACAAATGAAAAACTCCAGACAAGCTCCAGGTAGTTTCTGATCATAACGCAAGCAGCATCTTTAGTTTGTTGGCAGATTATCCACAGAGCAGCTCAGGACAACAGATCAGACTAGAGAAAGCTGATATGAATAGAGAAGACACAAGATATATGGAAGAGGAAGAATTGCCTGTGCTCAAAACAGTGATAGCATTTTTCTGCAACACTAGAAGAATACATTCTTCCCAGTGACCGCTGCATGACTTCTCTGAAGATCTGCCCCTTTGCTACTACAGGACAGAAGGACCCAATTACAAGCGCTGACAACCAGGTCTTTACAAAAGAATTACAGCACTGCATTTCACTGGTCCAGTAAGCTTTTAGCTCAGTGATAGCACTGCTGATCTTATAGCACATTACATCAAAGTCTCCCTTATCTAATACCTATTAGAGATCAGCCAATTTAAAATAAGGACTCTAGACACCAAATGTAGCAGAAAATGAACGCCTCCTATCCTACACTATCTCACTTAAATACAGTGATCACATAAAAAAATAAAAAAACCAAACCACTGACATACCCTTTTTATGTGAGATTACCATGGGAGTTTATCACTGCATCAGGCAACACCTTACAAGGCTTTTATTTATACATTTATATGCATAGGTATGTATAATAGAGATTATGCCTTTAGATAGAAACTTACAATTCTTTGAGTTTCTTCATTTGTGAAAATGCATTTCCTTGAACTGACATAATTGCATTGTTACTTAGATCTCTAGGAAAAAAAGAAAAATAACATTAGAGGGGGAAAGAGTAGTTTATTAAATTGTATGTATTTAAGACTCAAAGAACAGTTTGGTGCATTAGTGATATACAAAGGATTCCCCAGCTCAAAAACTAAAGAGACAGGATTAAGGAGTTTTACAGCATGCTTAATACATAACGCTTTCTGCATTAATTCCAAAATTCATGTTCAGCATAATGCCAAAATAAAAGAACCTTCTCAAGATCACAGTAACAACCAGGGTAAGTGTATTTCATTCAAAGTCATAAGTAAAGCTTGTTAGTCCTACTTTTTTTCAATTAGTAGCAAAATTCATTTTTTCCAGTGTTGGGTTAAATGTGAATTTGTACTACTTACAGGTGTTCCAGTGCATCCAAACCAGAAAATGCTTTCTTTGTAATGGATCTAATCCTGTTTCCTTGGAGTATCCTGAAAAATACAAGTACATGATGCAAAACAGATGCAATAAAATGGAAGCGTTTTTTGAGCTGAACAATTGCATTTTTGGCATTTATTTCTAAACTGTGACTAATATTCACCATTCAACCTTCCCCAATGCAGTAAAATGTCTCACATCTAAAAGACAGTAGTTTATTCCCCTTGAGTAAGCATCTAGATTTTACAATGATTTTAGAAGACGTTTCATGTGTACAGTTTAGTGATACTGATTATTCTAAATGTATACACATAAGCATCTTTTTATTTCATACATGTGCATTTGACAATTTCAATGCAATGAAGCCACTTCTATTGGATGCCGTATTACTTTATCAAAGACTATCCCTGTCACTGCACTTACTAATTCCTATTACAGGAAAACGTCATTCTTTGAGAAATGTTTCCATAAACAGTAGTAATATTTAAAATATTTCAGATTAGTTTGACTTGAAAAATCTGGAATTTCTTTTATAGAAAAGGAACATTTTATAGAGAACAGAATGGTAAGGGAGAAAAAAGAAATCATCTCAGCTATGGAAAATAAAACATCGTTAAGTGTTGGGTTTGAAACCCACACAATCTAAGCTAATTTTTTTAAGGAATGATGAGATACAAATATTGTAGCAATACTCACAGCTTCTTAAGTTTATCTAGGCCAGAGAAGGCACCATTCATATCTTCAATAGTCCATGATATTTCGTTGTTTTTCAGATCCCTGGTTGGGGGGGGGGGGGG
>VFFE01007644.1:295694-323298 GCA_008921705.1 Burhinus oedicnemus | reverse complement strand
GATCAAACCACATGAGCTATTAAAAAAACCAAGTTCCATACTTCTTCAAAAGCATGTATTATTTAAAACAATTTCTGAAATAGCTTTCTGGTAGGTTGTTTTTTGTTGGTTTGGGGTGGGTTTTTTGTTTGTTTTTTGTAAGAGAAGCTTTTCCCGATTAGCCATTTCATTTCAATTTTTATTGAGAGACTCTGAAGACTATTAGTACTTTTTCCACTGATAATTAAAAAGATCACAAACTTAACAATTTTAAGAATCGTTAGAAAACAAACCCACATTCCCCTACAAGGGTATTCGGATCCAAGACTACCGTAAGTGAAGGAGCGTCATAGGAAGGGAAGGGATCAACTGTTGCCCCTTCAAAACAAAACACACTCATGCCTTTGTAAGTTCATAATATTAACACACAGAGAACACACAGAGATTTATTAATAAGTGAATCATTTTTACATCCTACAACATCCACAACAATAGCTTAATTATCTGTGAAGCATAAAGAGATTAGAGATTTGTGAAAAGAACGGTGTGTCAGCAAAGAATCAACAGGGTAGGGCTAGAGGGAAAAAAAAAAAATGTAGGAGGAAAAGTCTAACACTTAATTCCTAGATATCTCACAAATCTCTGAATTCCTCTCTTTATGATATGTTGCCCGAAGTGCGAGTAAGTAAGCAAACCCCTGAAAGTAAAATGTTAGCACCCTTTTCAAAGCCTAGAGGGAAAGGCAACCATTTCATTCATCTGTCTAACAGATGGGTCAGTGGTACACAACTGGAAGACTTTAATGAAGTGGAATTTATTTACATTAGTTTACTTCTTTCTTCTCCTTCCATCAAGAAATGCTATTTCAAAAAATGCTCAAATGCTTAAAGCAATTGCTCAGTCACGACAAGCATCAGCATCCATAGTAATACACAGTTTTGAGATTTGTCTTCTTATTTGTACCACAAGGTAAAATGTTGATTCAGTTAAGACACAACTATGATCCAGAACCCTAAAGCTGTGGGTAGTAGTGCTGCTTGCTGCCTTTGAATGGAGACGTGCTTTTCCCATAATGCTACTACTGAAAGTTCGTATCGTAATCACCACCATCCATTGCGCACAGCCTTAACCAAAGAGGAAGTCCTCCCTCTCCCAACTATTCTGAAAAAAAAATCCTACTGTAAGAAAAACATATGCTGATCTGGGAAATCTAACAAAAGGTTCTTGTCTGTTTCATAAGGGGGGAAAAAAAAAAAAAATCTATAAACACTGAGGGTTTTTCTTAAGGTTTTTGACCTTAAAAATTGAGTTTGTCAACTTACAAAGTCTGTAGACTGGAAAGTCCCCGGAAGGCACAATCAGCAATGTAATTTACTTTGTTGTTTCCAATGTACAGTCCAACCAGCACGCTTAAACCAACAAAGCTTGAATCATCTAACCTCGCTAAGTGATTGAACGTCAAATCTCTGCAAATTCAAGGAGAAAACGTATTTTAATGTTTATGCTGCAGTGCATATTACTCAGTTCAACCCAGGTGAATTTTCAGGGGGAGAAAATGTTTCTTCCCTTATAACTATCACAAAACCTACTACGCTATTTCTGACCACACAGATTGCATATCATTTCCAATAATTCACAAATTACTGCAGAATTAATTTCCTTCATTTGAAAATTACTGTATTTCAGCTTTAGTACAACCGCCACAGTGAAATGAAGCAGTTACGGTTGGCTTCAACTTCTTTCAACAAAATACAACTGTCTCACATACAAAAAAGTTGTTGTCACCTTGGAAACTTTGTTATGAAAAGTTCACAGATCAGTGGTAAGAAGTTCATGCTTTGGCATGTACCCGGCTTTCAAAACTGGAATAGAATAAAAGCTACTCACAGCTCACTGAGTTTTTGGCAAAATTCCCAGGCATCAGGACTGATCCTGCTGATGGCATTTTGGCTGAGATGGAGTTGCTGCAGCATCAGCAAGCCATAAAGCCAGCCTTTGGTTACCTCTGTTAAGTTGTTATGGTCTAGCTGCCTACAAACACACACAAGCACATACAAACAGATAAAAGACATAAGCTTCAGAAACTCAGTGGCATGTGTGCTTTGCCACGGGTCCACATCTGACTTCACGATACTGGCTAGATAGCTGCAGCCTCTATTTACATTTAGTGTTGTATGCATGCATTCAGAATATGCTGTCCTACGCATTCACCAATGACTGCTTGCTGCTTTTCAAACTATACCAGAACAATTTAATTCAAAAACATCTTTAAACTTTATCAAGCAATTCTATTCATTTTGCGCAATTCTACTTGACAAGTTTTCAGCAGAATCTATCCGCAGAAAGTTGATACTTACAAGATTTCCATGTTGGTTAGTCCCCAGAAAGCACCATCCATGAGCCTAGTAACCCCATTTCTCTGTAGTTTTAATGATTTCAAAGCTGGAAGTCCTTGGAAAGTAAGCCCATCTATTTTTTTAATTTTGTTGCGATTCAGTTCCCTGCATCAATAAAATTTATCGTTACAACACACTAAGTTTACCTGCATGCCAGCAACCTTTCTTCCCCCTCTGCAAACAAACCTTATTTAAATGCTCTTCTTGTACATGAAACAACAGAGACAAAATGTAATAAAAATAAAACATTTTACTGTAACACGTTATGCTTAACACCGTTCTGCCTTTCTGATACTGAGGACAAGTACTTGGTAGTTCCTTGCTTTTCAGATTTAAAGTACCCTTGTAGACCTAGAACGTCATGGTTAGTCCTGTTCGCAAGTTCAAAAATGAAAGCAAGTTCCTGGTGTTTATCCAGCAGTAGAGCCATTAAAGTCAGCTTGTAATTGCAATCAATAATCAGTCAGAAAGAAAAAGTTAAAATTTTTAGTTGTGGTAACTGGGCAAAATTAAATATCCTGGCTGATCTCTCTCTGTCTTAATCTGGTGTCAATCATTCATTACACATTCCTCCCTCATTCTCCACAGCTAGTTACGAATAGGTTCTTCCCTCTTCCTCAAGCGGTCTTGGCACTCACCCTTCTGCCACTACACACACCCCTCGTAGGTCAGAAGCTGGGACCCATGTGTATCCTGGAAGGGAGTTATAAGGCATAACTAGCTGGAGGGCAAGCTGCAGTGACAGTAGAATTCGGTATTCTCTATTTTCCTGCTCTCCACAGCGCTTTCTTGGCTTTGGTCCTTTTTAACTCTGAACCCTGCACCAACCCCAACCCCAAGCAGCTTTCTGACTTTCTGAGCTATGTGAAAAGGGAAGTTTAGCATCACAGAGGTACAAAGAACAATGTTAACTGTTTTTCTAACAGTGAATTTTGAACTAAATTAACAGTTATATTTATGAGCAACAATTGATAGTATAAAGAGGCAGGATTAGACAATACTAAGCAAAGGCCCTCACACAACAATGAGTGATCATCTGGCCCTTCAAGAAGACCTATCAACATACACCCTACCAAACCAAGAAGAATTCTCTCCTTCCAAAACTTACCTCCCCACAGGAAGTAAAGAACTAAATAATTCTCTCTCCATAGTTACACCACAATTATTTTCCAGAGTCTCAGTCTTGTAAGAATTCAGCTTTCCTCTCTGGTAGCCTGATATGAACCCTAACTAATAATAGATACCCAATAGAGAACACTACTCCTCCTGTGTTTATATGTGCATAAGCAATGAAGAACATTCAGTAAGAACAGCCTTCACTTCTTCCCCACTCCTCCTCTGAACACTTCCTTTCAGGTGATAACACAAATTTTTGACCTTTATTGTAGACTAGCCACCTAACACAACTAGGTCAACCTACTGATTAAATTGTGAATGAGTAGAACTTTTTTTAGGCAAGAATATCACCAAATTCTAAAATTTCAGTTGAATCTGAAGATCTGGAAGTCTACTAAGATTGTTAACAAATCCTGAGCTTTGCAGGACTGTTCTCTTACTCTTCTACTGAGGCTCGAGTCAAACTCTTCCTGCATTTGTACACAGAAAAGACACAGTCAGTGTATGTGTCAAGCATCCTAACACTTCACTGTTCTTATGACCTTTCATTTTCACGGTTAATGTAAGAGAGTTGATAATTTTTAACTCTTGACTATTGAATATGGAAAATAGTTATTCAGGATTTGACAAATTGCAGTCCTAGCCCATCCTCTTGTCAACTTCCTGCTAAATTTTCCAACAAGAACAAACAAAAAACCGAAAGAGGTATTTTATTTCCCCATCCTTTTCCATACTAAGTAACTTTTATTATTTATTAGATAAAACATTTATAGACAGCGTTGTATCAGTGAAGCTGATGGAGGTCTATTTACTCAAGCATATTGCTTATCGTCATACCTTCAGAAAGCAAATAAATTCCCTTCATTTTACCATGAAAGCACAAAATAAATAAGAGACTGCTGTAGTGAACTACCTAAGTTCACTTAGTATTTTTCCAATGCTTTCTTACAGGAATACTGCTATTACCCATTCTCCAGCCTTTTCTTTTTTTTTTTCTTTTAAGAGGCAAACATGATTTTAAACACAAAGACTATTCACATCTCACCAATATATAAGACGTGTTTTGTTCAGCACAAAGCTGCAGTTAGTAAGGGTTGTAGTAATATGTTCTCTGTGTCTGTCTCGCTCTGCCTCTGGTTAAATTAAAGGTTAAAGTTCAAGCACTGCCAGTGCTTTGGAAAACCTGAAAACAATTAGTCAATTGTAGGTTGCACTTACAGGTGCTGCAGATGGGAGAGTTTGAACATCTTTTGAGGGATTGCTGAAATTTTGTTCCTGTTCAGTTTCAATACTTGAAGTGTGGTAGACAAATTGTCAAAAGTACCAGGCTCCATGGAGGTTATTCGGTTACTGTTAATGTACCTGTTGAAACAATGTCTAGAAGGTTAGATTTACAGTTATTTAATAAATTCTTAATACCAAGTAGTGAAACACAAAGCTTTTGCGCTGCCTACTCCTTGATAAATGGAATTTCATTTATCGTATTAATTAGAGTTCGTGACAGCTCAGTCTATGGTCAAATAGTATTTCACCACCAACATTTTGCTCTACTCTGCAGGAGTGTATTATTGGCAGAAGATAGCGTATTGCAACCCCATTACTTTATTCTCACTCAGTATAACTCTGGCATTGCAGTATTATTGAATACGGATTAAGATAGATTCAAAAAAGTCCACCAAACCCCATGTAACTCAAGACTAGCCCAACCATGGGAACTTAAGTTCATTTTGTTACAAAATTATTTCTCTTGAGACACATCTATTTGTTTCATCACAAGATAACGACCTTTGCTTTTCATGAACTAAAACATCTCGCTGCAACAGCTTATGAATTCAAATTAGCAACTTATGTTAAAACTCAACAGGTGAGAGTAGGAATAAATATTTAATGCGTGTCTAATTGAAAGAAGATTTAACAAACAGCTGCCAATCTAAGTTTTCCAACAAGTTTTTTTTAAAGTAATCTGAAAGAAAAAAAGTAATACTAAGTTTTACTTACAGATACTTGAGCTGTAACGATGGAAATGACGATATTTTTAGCTCTGATATGTTGTTGTTGCTCAAGTCCAAAGTTTCTAGACTCTGAAATGGCTTCAGGTGTTCAGACAAGATGTTGGCAATCTTGTTACTGGTCCTGAAATTTAAGGACAGTAGTCAAGAGACTGTCATTTCCGGAGTAAACACTTGTTAACTACACGACTGACGAAAGTTAGTCCTTAATTCATACACTCGAAAATAAGTTCTAGTTAAAGAAAACCAATAAAGTATGTTCTCTAGACATAACATTCATTTCTAGCCATCCCAGATCACAAATTCGAATGCTCTAAATAAATGTGTTCATAAAAATTTCTTAAAAACTATTCCCAGCAAACAAGACCAAAAAAATTGCACTATAATCCAACTACTCCAATTCATGGCTTTTAAAACAAAATGTAAAACTCTATGATCATATATTTCTGAACAGTAGAAATATCTGGTATTTGCATTGAACAGTATGTCACAGTATGAAATGAGATTAGAGTTGTTTCCTAGTTTAACAAAATTAACATCATAGTAGCTAGACATTGTGTTTTGTTTTTCTGAAAAGTACAGCATGAAAATCAGGCTGAATTTCCAAAAAACCAGAGCTAGATTAGAAGAGATGGATGACAGTGTGCTCCCTCAGAAAGACATTCTGTAATTTTGCAATTACATTTAGTATTTCATCCTATAGATTTTTCTAGTGAGTTAGCAAAGAATAAAATTTGTGCTTATCGCAGCTCATTGCAGAGGTTCTGGACTTCACGTCTGGTCAAGCTTCAGCTAAGCATCACACACAATTCCACAACAAAAACTGTACAACTGTTTAAAGACATGGTTAACCTAGTCTACTATAAGGAACAACCCCCTTCTTTCACTTTCAATGAAATGTACTTTTTCCAGCAATCATATTTCATGTTCATACTCAGCAACCTCCCAGTTTTTCCATCACAGTTGCATAATGTACAGAAACATAGAAGCACATCAGCAACATTAACAGGGTTGATCGCTTGGGGCTAATGGTAGGGAATAGGGGAAAACAGATCACGACCAATTACATGAACGTACCCCAAAATGATCCTTGTTACCTTGGGAAGTTCAAGTCAGTTCTGGCTGTGGTACATTCTGTACCTAATACGCTGAATGATCAAAATTTAGGAGCTCTCCCCAACTCCTAGAGATTGCAGGCAAAGGCAATTTCACTAAAACTATCAACAAGAGTGTTGATTCTGGAAAATGTTTGCCTTTATTGGAAATACTTGCTTTGGATCAAATAGCAAGCCACACATTTAGGATAGCATGGACAACTCTCACATATTCAAGGGGTATGGGGGGATTACTGCTCAGGACAAAAGTCCTGACTCAAAAACTGAACCAGAAGTTAGATTAATGGGCCTTCTGACCACATGTGGGAATGGGTAAGTGTTCTTGCAGCCCCTCCAACGCTGCGCTTATATCGTGTTTCATTCCTCAGGCTGTCTGGTAGAGGTACACTGCATTTTTTTAGCTCTTAGCTGAAAGTATTTATAATAAATGGAAACAAATTACTTTAATAAAAAACAACAACAAACACCACCACCATGTGTCAGTCCCACTGGCCAAATAAGACTCTGAGTTAGATAACAGGTCATAGAGCCTTGCCTTCATGCATTAGTTTGTTTATAAGGTAATTACTAACAAGGTATTAAAACTGCCAATTACTTGAGTGACGAATAAAATTTTCCTTGCAGTAAAAGTGTGCTCCAGCAGAAGCCAGCAATTTCCTGAACTGCACGCCTCCTAAATTGCAGTGTGAAAGTGTTCAGTTATAGAGACGGCCTGCACAGTGCTGTCTTTGTGTCAGCATTGCTCCATAAAACAGAAATTCCTCACAACTGGCAGGATAATAGCCCCTGTATTACAAAGTTTAGTTGGACCTAATGGAACCGAATAAAACTCTTATACAGCCTTCAGATTAGCACTTAAACTAACTGGCAAATTACCTGACACAAACCAGGTTACAACAAAAACAAACAAACAAAAAATCGCAGCTTGTTTGTTTCAGGGAACATTTTTTCTTTTTTGGTGAGGGTAAGGTCATACCATGAGGAGAAAGCAACTTCTTCTGTTCACTGAAACAGCTACACATCAAAGTCCTAGTCCATCTCACAATGAAAATAAATCAGCCCTCACTGCACCTTCCTGCTTACTCATATTTGTAGAAGCTACTCAAATGCAAAATATCTGAATGGTTCACTCCTTATTGCCCCAACCTCCTAATCCAGTTTTCTTTTCAAAAAAAAATTAAGTGCCATAGTTCACACCCAGGAGGAGATTATCTAACGCTGAACATACGCAATAGTTCTACTTTAAGGCACAACTTTACTTAACATGAGAAAGTTCAATTCTAATTTGATTTTTCTTCACAATCATCACTTAAGTAAATCAAAATAAAACAATGTATCAGCTTCCTCGTAACTGCCAAATCACCGTCAAAATTAGTGAAAAAGGACATTTGTGAAAACGCAAACCTATCTAATTGTCAAGGCAGAACCAAACAGTATCCTCTGTGTCGGCACAATGGCATACCAGTTTGTTCACTGGGGGGGGTGGGGGGGAACCCACAAACAAGAAAACCAGCTTCCCAGCAAAGTGCTGTTATTCCTGTGCTCAGACAAAAGGAGCTGCACGCAGCGCATTGGTTTCACTTCACAGCCCCTCACGGGGAGATGAGAGCAACACAGATCCCCTGCAACAAGGGAACCAGCACATCAACTTCTCACAGAAGCAGACCTGCAACAATTTAATCACCATTTCTTCATGCAACGTGCTGCAGTTTCCTTACAACTTCTCCTGTTACTGCTAAAGCAGTAGGAGCACTGAGGAACACAGATAAAACCACCAAAAATACCTGCCTGAATTTGAACATGTCTTTTGCAGTTTGAATGCCAGATCCCGACTTGAAGGGAAAAAAAAAAAAACACACACCACCAAAAAAACCAAGAACACAAGAGTGCATGCAGACTACTTTAATTATTTTTACATAATGCTGTGTGAATACTAGCTTAAGACAGAATATCAGTTTTTTATTACAGGTATGAGAAACCTTAGCTTTCCCTTTCTGCATTCATGACTTCAACAATACCACTAGGCCAAAACATCTGCAACAGCCCTATCAATCATGATCTCAAGATTCATTTTACACAAACAACAGCTACAACATATGTGACATACTGACTTGTATTTTCCTTTCCTCTGGGGAAACACAAAGCAAGACAGCACCTTCTGTATCCATTTTGTTAAGGGTCTAGTTAACACCATTTAAATATAGTAGTTCTCAGGTGCTGAAAAAAAACCCCAAGTTTTAAAGATCTGAGATAGTATGACTAAGTATCTCTTGATAAAGATTGTCAATATGTTATGTTTTCTACCTAATATCTATGCAAGCTTCGTTACTCTGATCCTCTAACACGGAAGTCCCACCTCAGAAACATATTAAGACCTAAAGTCCTATCTTCTGTTTCTATTCAAAATCTCAGCACAAAAATACTCTTGCACTTCCTTCTCCAACGTAACTCTTTCTTCCAGGTAGATCTTGATCTGCTGTGTTTTGAGAACCTCTTAGCCTTATCTTACACCATGATCCTGAAAAGGAGCATGTGTGGGAGCCTGGATGTGGAGCAACCTGGTAAAAACCAAAAGTTGTCTAGCAAGACAATTTTGGAGAGCTGCGTCTGAGCAGCCTCTTCTCCAAAGCTGTTAGATGTAAAATAACTGTTTTAACGTCTGTGTGATTCTGGACTAAGACTGCATCTCCTGTCCCTCAACTAAGTCCCAAGAGGCAGGATATACTGAATTTGCCACACAAACAGGCAAATGAAATCATAGTAGAGTTTCTTGCTAGAGACTGAGAGGATACGTAAAGAGAAAAAACCACTCTGCTAGGGTTACATGTATCTTTCTGAGCAGTGCTGAAGCCAAGACACTGGGGTTCATAGATGTTTAGTTTGACCGTCTTGTGTTTACATGGCTTCCAGATTGGAGCTGGCTTCGAGGCAGTCATGTCAGAGCACAGGCAAAGTAGACATGACTGTCCACATCCAAGCACGTACTGGGTGGTCTCTGTCACGTGTCACTGCAGCTCACAGCCTCCTTTTCCACATTTCCTCAAATCTTTGTGTTTGCTTCACCTGTTCTTCCCTCCACTCACCCACCAACATCATCCAACTCCTGGCATATCATCTGTTGTTTCTTGCACTCCCCCTCCTGCCTTCCCAAACTCCTTTGGACTTTCGGAGCTCTTGAAAAACCAATGATGTCAAGACACTGAGTGGAAGAAAATTTAAGCAAAAAAAAAAAAAAAAAGATAGTGAAGATGGAAGATCAATACTGTAATAAATTTCCTCAGAAATTGCTGAAGACATGTTTTGTGGCTTTTAGGATAAGGCTGGACAACTTTAAGGAGCACATAACAGAAGAAAGAGCATCTTCCTTCTTGTAGGAGTTAGTGAGAGAACAAAGATGTTTTCTTTTCTTCAACATCTACTCATTTGACTACTAAAATTAGCTAGACTGTAATGAAAATTACATCATTTAAATATTGTAATTATAGTTTCAAGCTGAACACTACCCTTACAAAAATCCCGATACGAATGGGATTACATGCTCTTCTCACCATTAGACACCCAACTGCATTGGATTAAGAACCTCAACTTTTTTGAACCTTTGCTGTTGTTAGATACAGAAATACTTCAAGTGAAACTGTTTTTCTCCAAGACAAAGATGTCAGAAATAGAGCCAGCACTTTGGCTCACTTCCAGTCCTACTGGTAGGTCTACAAGTCTGATGCCCCCTTCACACACAGGCTTCTCACATTCATTGCAGCAAGCAGTTGTTCTGTCTTTTGAAGGTCTCCTCATTCCATGATCCATGCCTGTCATTGCTCTTTCAAGCCAGATGTCAGTAAGTCGCTGATCTTATTTTTTGTGCTCTTTGTGGTATACAGGCATAAAGTAGAAAATGAAAACTCAGAACTCTGTAGGCTACTGATACCCTGTCCAAAGGCAGACCAAAGGCTTACTGATTCCTAAACCAAATATAAATTGGGAAAAGAGGAAGAGAAAGATGCAGAATGAAACAATTCTGGGATCAGAGATGTTTTCATCATCAAAAACACAGACGCAAATCCAAACTTCCAAATTTACAAACACATGATACTCCACAGCAATTCTCTCCTGATTCCTGTCACAGTACCAATATGTAATTAATTAAACTTCCAAACTCTCTTCTCGATAGCTTGGAGTCTGTTTCCCATTACACTTTCTGGCCTTTCCAAAATAATCACAAGTTACTTAGCACATGATAGCCAAATGAGCGTGTAAGTTCATTCCTTTATTTAAAAAAGGTATACAAAACCAATATAGGCATAGCTATTTCAGCATGAACTGACAACAGGCATAATAACCCATTGCAGACTTGGCGCACTCTGTGGCTGTTAGTTAATGCTAAAATCTTGGACAATTGTAAGTATGACCTAGATTAAAACCAACATAACATCCTCCAATATTATAAATCATATTTCTAATCTGATGTATGGACCCATTAAGTGAAAACACCTATCCTTTATTGCTGCAGAGCCAACTCTCCCTTTTGGAGGGCCCAGACCAAAGTCTAGGCACTTCAGACTGCATATCCTTCTACCTCTACTTCTAATCTCAACTGTTAGTACAAGTTGAGGGGTGTTCTCCTGTCCACTTCTATTTCACACAAGGCACTGAGTCATGACATTTCACTGTTCTAGTGCAACCACTGACCACTTCTCTACGATATAACCCAAATACTTATGCCTGACCTCTTAAATTCATTCTCTGTACTTTATGCCCTACAACTTGGCATCTCCTCCTTGGTAAAATTTCCTACCATTCTTCCATTTTCTCACACAGAAACAACGTTCTTTATTTTTTTGATCCATTATTATTCTTTTTAATTCATCTTTTTAACACTGTTCATCACAAAATCATGCCACTTTTTTCCCCTGCGAATAGTTCATAAAATTTGCATTCTTTTCCATTCTTATTGCAAAAGTATTCGTCTAGGCTCTCACTACTGTATATTTTTGCTACAACAAACTCTGGGTTTCTACATACTTCTTCCCTTTCCCATCATTCAGTCTAAATTGCTGCCATAAAAATCTAGTTTCCATGTCTGCAAGTCTGACTAAGACAGGTTCCTTTTCAAATTCTTTCGTTTACTTCCTCTTAGTCTCCACACCAAATGTCAATGACTGCAAGAACTAATTCCAGTAAGTTTCTCTGCTCTAGCTTTTTGCTTGCAACTTCAGCTCAAGTCACACATGGTTTACCACCACTCTCATTTTTGGGACTTTCTCCAAGTAGCCTTATGCCTGAAGCCTAGTCTGGCATTCCTCTATCCTTTCTTTCAATCCTTCTTCAAAACAAACTCTTCCAGGCAGCATCCAAATCTTAATCCTTCCCATAATAAAGTGGTAGCTGAAGAGATGACAAGGATGTAAAATATTTGACCAACATTTTCTTAATATTGGGAGCCAGACTTCAGTTTAGTATGCTAGCTTTATAAACACACAATACCACTTTCTCTGGCAAGCGTAGAAGGGAAAGGCATCCACTCCTACTGAATGTAAGCTTTCATTTTCAGGAGTTGTGTCTAAACTTCTTTCTTTTGACTGTAGCTTTCTAAATGTGAACTGAGACAGCATTCTCCTGGGTTTTATACCTCCAGCTTCTACCTCCAGACTACTGTGAGATGACAAAGAGGCAGATTTCTCATACCTACACCTATTCCAAATAGTCTTGCAAACAAGGATTATGAAAAAAAGGTCTATCTTTATAGAAGGCCCCTCGCAGGAGTTTTCCTGATTAAGATAATTCACACAGTGAAAACCATCACTCTTACTTCCACATTGCCAGCTGGGGCAAATGTACAATCTATTTTGCATGTTTGCTTCAATTAATTGAATTTTGCTTCTCAAATGACTATTTGAAGCATAATCTGGGATGCCCATTATCACAAAACATATTTAAATATACTTTTCTATATTTTAAACAGAAATGGACACACAATACTAAAATAAAATCCTTTCTAAATAGTATAAGGTATTAATCACCACTTTTCTTGAATAACTATATTTGTGCGTAAAGTTAGATAGGTACCTTAAGCTGTATGTTGATTAATCAAAGCCAGGATGTGACAGTGCATGCTTAAATTTTGGAAGAGTATCTTTTTGGCAAGAGATGTTTTTTTTTTAACCAAGAATGAAAATCAGTGACCAGTATACGCTCTATTACTCCCCCACAAATAAAGCAGGTAAGACAATTTTGTTCTCCCTGGTAAGGAGAATGGAAGCAAGCACGAAGCTGCCAAAACCAGAAATGAATTTACAAATCCTCGGTCATAAGCTCAGCATCTTGTTTAGCAAAGATCTATGAGAAGCCACTTCAACTTAAGAGTTAGTTTATTTAGTTCTAAGAGCTGTAAAGAAAAAAATCTTTTTCAGACTACGTATCTAAGGTAGTATGAACAATTCCATTCACCCTGAAAGCCCTATAAAGTAAAGACACTGACACTGCAGAATCATAAGCTCCACAGACTAAAGGTTTGTATTGCATTGGAGTTAGCTCTGTCTCCACCGCCTGATAGCCCAATGCTTGAT
Source organism: Burhinus oedicnemus (assembly GCA_008921705.1). Taxonomy (NCBI): domain Eukaryota; kingdom Metazoa; phylum Chordata; class Aves; order Charadriiformes; family Burhinidae; genus Burhinus; species Burhinus oedicnemus. The sequence goes on along the minus strand of VFFE01007644.1, from coordinate 310,120 downwards.
CAATCTCAAGAAACAACCACGCTGTAACCAGGTCTTTCATCAACGGGATTTTATTCAGATTGGAGCAAAGCATGCTGTCCACTGAAGGAATTTTACTGAAATCAGGATTAATGAGCAAGGAAGAAAGGAGCTAATGTAGTAAGACACAGAGGCAAGCCTCAGCTCTTCTGATAAATTTTAAAATTAAGTTCAGAGCTTATTTATGAAGCCCAGTATACACTAAAACTTGAAGATCTTCTCCAGTAAATTCCCCGCTACAGCTGTGTGGGTTGATGAGCAACAAGTAGAACTTCCCATTGAGAGCACATACTACTGTCTGGAGCTGAAAAGACTTCAGGCATTCCCTGGGTTTTTGTTCATTTTCAGTGACTAAAATAATTATTTATTTATTTTTTTAAACAAATCATTGTTGATGGCTTAGATAATTTTTTTGTTGCTTGGTTTAGGGTTTTTTGTTGCCTTGGAAGAGAATGACTTTGCACTTTTTCAGTACAGCAATGCACTTTTAACTTCTTGATTTGCTTCTCAGAAGTGCTCACTGAACACCAAAGGCCTGATATGAAGAATGAATTAAGAGTAATTTTAGAGTGGCTGATCAGAAAGCTACATTTAAAGCTGCAACAATTTTGCATATTGTGAGAACTTGCAACCCCTGCAGTCAATTAACACTGGCTACTTTCCAGTCCTGTTGTCCTGTTTTATCTCCTGTCCAATCATTTTTATTTACCTTTTTAAACATCCAGGACACAAGACACATGTCTTTAAAGTCAATGCATTTAAACTAGCATATACCAACAGAAAGACACTACAGACAAAAGGCTGGAGAAAGCCTTCCGAAAAGTGACTTGTGGATTCAGTTCAGCACCTAACAAACAAGTGAGCACATTTCAAGAAACCTTCTCAATACTGGCAACATTTTTCATCATCTCACCTCGAAATCAAATGGCCATGGGATTTCTCGTTTTAACTGCGTTAAAGGCTTCCTGAGCAGATGCGGCTGGAGGATCCTCTCAGGGTAGGAGAGGAAAACCTGCACCATGTTGCATATGCTGTATGTCTCTTATGAAAAGAGGATTTCACATTCTGAAAAAAGTAAAGTGGGAACCTAATACAAACCACATATTAATGTAAAACATTACTGAATTGTGAGTCATCCATGCTCCTTTTATTCCCACATCATGAACTTTGTATTTTCCACTCTGGCTTTAGTAAGACTGAACATTTGTTTGTGTTCTAGACTAATACAATCGGTCTTTACAACATAAGCTACAAGGGTATTTCCATCAAAATCACCTGCACCATAAGTACTAGTGGTTTTAAATAAAATAATTTCCATTCAATAAAATGTAAAATCACAAATTTATTTAAAACACTCCATCGTTGAAAGCTAGTCTCATGTCAGAATTTCACTATATGCACTAGAGTCTTTGGCATGTACAGCTTTTCTAGTCCCTACAGACAAGATGATTACTGTATAATATATCCTGGATGTGGGTAATAAGAAACATGTTTTTTAATATTAATTCTAGTTCTACATATGCATTTTGATAAGAACAGTAAAATTAAGTTGGAGAGGCAGGATGCTTTAATACACAAAGTTAGTCTCTCTCTCTAAAGTCACTCCTACCTTCCGTTTTTCCACATTACTCAAAGATACAATGCACTGATGATATTGGATGGTGTCTGCAATTAATGTATATTTAAAAATTCTCCAAGTAAAGTAGTACGGGTTTCTTATTTAAACTGTACATCCTTAAACAATCTTTAAATAATGTTGTAGCATTTGCGTATCAGTGTGTCTCTTCCTTACAAAGCCCTAATCACACTAAAAGTACTTGATATTTTCTGAAGAGTTTTAAAGTAAAACTCCTATGCAAATTGTAATTGGTAGTTAAACACTATGCAGGACTTCTACACAAGGCTATTTTACCTGTATTACTTGGTTTCAATCTATATCTATTTCTGGATACAACCTAGGTACAAAACTTTAGTATCGTCTTTTATATCTGTCATTGCTGTAGCTTTCTTCTCCTGTACTGACATCACAGATTCTAGCAGATTTTCAAGATAAATAGGACAGGACTGGTGTATCTTGGATACGGAATGCCATTAACCAACTTCAGAATCTCTGCTTGTTCTCCTGGTACGAGGGCATTAGTGCCTATTTCTCTACCTGACACAAACATGATCCATCTATCTAGAAACAATGAAAAATAGTTCGTTTATTCTCCCAGTACTGCAGAATTTTCCAGAATAAAACTACCACAACTGTTTAAGGCAATTCTACATTAATTTAACTGTTTTTACAAGCACTTCAGGAATGCAAATTAGGAAAAATCTAACATATTTTAGTTCTAGGAATATATAAATACAATATTACCATGTATGGTGTCTGTTCATTATATTTTTGTAGTAACTGGTTGTTAAATCCAGTATTCTCTCTAAAAGCTTACATTGTCAAGGATTTGGTGTGACCTGGCCTCCTGGCTAGAGACACTGTGCTGACTGGAGAGCTGGCAATCTCTGGCAAATGCCTGGACTTCTCTCTTTTTGCCTTGATAAACTGCTGTCCTCCCGCCTTCTCTCACAGAAGACAGAGAAAAGGGCCAAGAGACTGAGCAAAAAGAACACCTTGCAATTTCAAGTAATTTACTTAAAAGGTCAAACATGCTGAAAGATGCTATCAGACCTTTGCAAATAACATCACTATAAGACAGGCATGCCCAAGTACATTGGCTAGAGGTTTCAAAAGGAACCTAACTTTAGACATCTAGAAGTTACTTTAAAATAGATATCTAGTTGGTCTTCAGTAGGAAAGTCATCTGAAATATCTTAGGGAAGACAAATCACTTCAGAGAGAGCCTTTTCTTCTTCACTCATCCTGAAGCGGATCTACAGTTTAGTAACTCATACTTACAGTATCAAACTTTCAAGAATTTAGGGTAGGGAAGATGAATCCTACTCTTTGCTCTGTCCAGAACGTATTGTATCTCTTAGTGTCAGGCAAGCCATCCCAGCTTCACGCCTAAAGCCTCCTGACCAGATTTAGCCCAAAGTACCACCCATTTAGTTCACAGCAGTTTCCAGATTCCCAGGAGGCTCAGAAGCTCTCCTATGCCATGTGACAAGCTACATACTCATCACATGAATAAAATCATAGATGCATCTCCAGACTTGTAATGAGAGTGTGCCTGCATGCACTTGTATACTCCTTCACACTGACATAAGGTCTTCCCAGGGTGGGGGGGAGCATGTGCCCACCTGATACTTTTCTCTCCCACAGTGTTCAACTCTCAACTGGCATTCATAAAAACAAAATGTTGGCGTCATTGTTTCATGTTACAGACAGACCGTGACCATGAGACTGGTAACATCTACTCTCTGTGTATGTTTACCCTGCATAATTCAACAGTATGTAAATATCTAAGCTAGATAAATACCAATTAGAGAGCTAGAAATGAGATAGCTCCAGAAATGGAAACTACACTAACATGATAATCCACCCATGCTTGTTTACACTGCTCAAAGAATTCAGACATGCAGTGCTGTATGGAGATACCTGCACTATTATTCACTGCAGACGCACCAGCAATGTCATTTCCTTTGCAGGGCAAGAAAATTCTTGCAGAACAGTAGAATTCTAAGGCTCAACAGCTGAGTGACAAGTACCAAGAAGTGAAAAAACAAAAATTCTTGCAAGAAGAGTTTCTTCAACAATGAAGATTTTGGCAAGAAAGGAGGGGACCACATCCACAGCATTCCTTGAAGACTCCTTGGAAAAAACAACTGGCTTTTCAACTGACAGTAATGAACTAATGTATATGTATCTCATAAGTAATGTAATCAAATCAAGTTTCAGAAGACTAGCGCCCTCCTTTCTGCTATTATTTGAAAGTCAGAACAAAAGACTCAACAAGGAAACAGTGGTTTGTTTTGGAGAGGCTCCACAAGCTCCTTTCATATAAAAGTTTAAAATCCTGAAGAAAGTCATCAGACGTTTCAAGTACAGTTATTCTGTGAACAGTGGTTCTAAAAATTACAATATAATTGTTCCATGTGTTCTCTTTGCATGACTTAGATACATTAAGTCAGTTTGATTCAACCCCTCCAAATAACATCCAACACACAAAAATAAGTGAACATATTTTTTCATTTCTAAAAAAAAAAATTACCATTAGATTGAATATTTGTCCATCTATGATACCACTATATTACATATATTTTTATGTCAGACAACTGCTGTATGTTTATTCCTCTTTATTTATATTATTTTCTGTAAAATGAGATTTAACGTCTTCACATAAATAACTTCCAACCTGAAAGAAAAGGAGGCTGAGGGGAGACCTTATCGCTCTCTACAACTACCTGAAAGGAGGTTGTAGCGAGGTAGGGGTCAATCTCTTCTCCCAAGTAACAAGCCATAGGATGAGAGGAAACGGCCTCAAGTTGTGACAGGGGAGGTTCAGATTGGATACTGGGAAAAATTTGTTCCCTGAAAGGGTTATTAAGTATTGGAACAGGCTGCCCAGGGAAGTGGTCGAGTCCCCATCCCTGGAGGTATTTAAAAGACAGGTAGATGTGGTGCTGAGGGGCATAGTTTTGTGGTGGACTTGGCAGTGTTAGGTTAATGGTTGCACTCAATCTTAAAGGTCTTTTCCAACCTAAACAATTCTATGATTCTATGTTTTAAAGAGAAACCTTTGCAAAAGAAACAAGGTGCTTTATTTTTTGAACAATGCAATACCACTCTAATTTTATGTTCTATATATATCCATTTTGATACGGAACAAACAATTGTTTGCACTATTATACGTTGACATTCATAAGTTAAAGCAAAACCTTTAAATTACTTAAATGAATTATTTCTACCATATTAATCTCAAGGAATCTCTGCTATGGTCATAGAATAGGTATTTAAATCTCAGCTGGAGCACACTTATATTCAGCAATCTCCTGACACCACAAAGAAATAACGGAAATTAGAATGAGAACAAGCTAACACCCAACCAGACCAACTTTAACTGCATTGGTAGTAACTATGGTAACTGCTTGTAGAAATACTTTTTTGGGTTTGGTTTTTTTTTTCCCCTTTCAAGTGTCAGTATATATAGTTCAGAGCACAGATCTAACAAAGGTTTTTTCCATGTTTGACCACCTGAGTAAATCAGCCAAGCTAGTGACCTAAGGATATCGAACAGCCAATCCAGCAGCGACCAATTTTCATTTATTCTCCCAAAGGTATACAAAAATCTTTGCACAGCAGCAGAAGGATGATTTTAGGTTCATCTGAACTAGCTGAGTTTCCATGAGAAGGACTAGAGGAGAAGCTAAGACAAATTCTCAACTTTGTGTTCATCGGGAGTAAGGCAGGAGGATCTAAACCACTTTATTATGTTAGTATTTCCAACCTTGTAGCAAAAAGAACCTTAGCAAGGTGCTAAAAAAAAAAAAAAAAAAATATATTCTTTAGATCAATTGGATGCTTAAACTACAGAATGCTATGTCAGTGTAAAAATAATGTCAACACTAATGAAAATAGAAGATATGCTTAAATTCAACAGTTATTTGTCAGACACCATCTGCTTTTTCCTTCATTCTTTTCTGATTCTGATCTGTAAGAAACCACATCAGTATCAAATGTCACTTAGTTCTTATTCAAACAGAGCAGCCCAGACACAGCGGCTGCACCAGCTGACTTAGCTGACCTGGGCCTAGAGTAAAAACAAACCCCTATAAATCACCAGATGTAAGCAATTGAATAGTGATCAATTTAATTAACTGAACAGCTTTCCAAAGTTTACTGTATTGTTCTAACCCTTCAGGCTTCTTCAAGAAAGGTAACTTGCAATTTGTATTCAAGTGCAGGATTTGGCCAGAGGGCTACGAATTACTAGCTTTAGACACTTCAGTTTCCCATTGATAAAACCCCAATCCCACACATGAAAAACGTGTCTTGTCTTTTTTTTTCCAATTAATACTATGATAATAACTATTTTTGTTAGCAGTTCCTTCAACATTTTAGAGAAATTAGATCACAGAATAGAATAAAAAACAAAACAAAACAAACTGATTTCAAGTGAAAACCTCAGGAATAAAATTCCCTTTAAAATCAACTGTTTTGGTTATGGGCCCTATATGCCTTTTATAACTTCACATCTGTATTACAGAAGCCACATCAAGTAACCTACTAATTTCTTTCAAACAAAACAATGAACATAATCGTGTGTCACAATTACATGTATTAACTGCAGACATAAAAAAAATTATGCCACACATTAAAATGGGCTCAAAAAGACATTTTAAAGATATTGACAAAACATCTTCTAACCTAGATACTTGTCCTGAAGCTGCATCTTGAAGGGACTTCCCCATGTTGCCCACTGAAATCAACAGAATTCTGACATGATTTAATGCAAGTGGGATTTCAGCCAAGATGCATGATGATAGTGTAACTCTTGTTTTAAAGTCCACATTGTAAAAGTTTGTATACCGTTTACTAATGTTTGTACAGTGCCTAGCACAACAGGGCTGAGGCTTCTGGGCAGTACCACAACATAAATTAATTCTAATGCAGTCTTTGTATCTGAGGGGAGCATAAAAACTACAAGGATTAAGCTCAATTATACACATTTTAAACAACCTGCTAAATAATAGGACATAACCAACTTCCTAACCACAAGCTGCTCTATTTCCAATTATTTCACTTTAATCTCTGTAATGCACGTATTTCTACAAACCCTGTAGAATTAGTTCCACTAACTAGGGACAAGAGTAAGATCTACTTACAAAGACAGAAGAGTTATATTTGCAGAGACTGGTCCCAGATCTGGAATGATCTCCAGTTCATTGTTGTTCAACTTCCTATTAATATTAGAAAATGGAGGGTCAGCTTTGATGTTAATCACAAGTATGTACATTTGACTTGCTAAATTGCTGAACGGTGTCAGCCCAAAATTAAAAAATAATTCCAGTGTCACTTAAAGTAAAATATCAGAACAGCAAACGTCTTTGTTGTTCAATTACCCCTAGAGAAATAGCTACACAATTAGCATACACAAACACTGACTGTTGGGGTTTTTTTGTTTGGGGGGTTTTTTGGGAGGTGGGGTTTGGGTTTTTTTGTTTTGTTTTGTTTGGTTGGTTGGTTTGGCTTTTTTAATTAAGACAAATTAACTTACACTTCCTGAAGACTATGAAGGTGATCCAAGAGACTGGTCTTGATTGAAGATAATTTGTTGTGACTTAAGTCCCTATGAAGTTACAAAAATAAACAGCCTGTCAGTTTTGCCATAATGTATCGGGTAACGCAACACAAATTCAATCCAAATTATATTATTTGTTTCCAAGTACATAAAAAGGTGGCGTTTTTTATATTAGTAGAATTAGAATAGAAACTTATTTGAGTATACAAGGTATAAATAAGTGTAAATATCTCGATCACCGCCAGCAGTGTCAAAGGATTTCCTATACCTCTGAACAATTTACAACCATTCATTGGTACGTGTGTAAGACCCATGAAAAACATCTGAAGATTTTGACTCATATATACCAACAGCAACCCTTCTCCCCCATCCCTTCACAACAAAAGATCTGGCTAAAGCAACCTCTTGGTTACAAGGAAAATTCATAAACCAATACTCACTGCAGTTTCATTCCTTGAGTCAAGGACAGTATTTGTATCATTTACTTATGTACTCAGTCACTTCTCTAAAGCAACACACAGATCGTAAGTACATAATGAGGACTGTCCATAAATCTCAATTCTATTTTCATACTTTCACACAATTCAGGACTCCATTCCTACATAACTAAATTTAATGGGGATCTTACACAAGCAAAATCAGAAGAAAACAGACATAGGAAGGCCTAATTCTATTACAAGTTTTAAGATATCTGTATACTAGTCACATTAATAACACATTAATTGCACTTGAAGAAGTAGCTCAGGCACTTATCTTGTGCCGCTCTGTACTCAAGATCCCAAATACGTATTGATGCACTTTATAAGAAATCTTGTTAGTGTCTTTGCAGTGTTTGCTACAAAACAAGCCAGGGTACTCAGAATGCAACACATTTTCTTGACCACTGTCAAGAAATTCTTTTCCCTACAGACACCACGCATCTTCACCATATGTCCTTCTCAAACATTTGACAACACCATAAAACAGAGTCCTAAAAAAAATTTTTGCTGTAGCCTCAGAAGTACTGGAAGTATCACAGAAATAAAAGAATGACCATACAATAGAAGGCAGAGAAGCTAATTACAGAAACTCAAACTTGCACGTCTATAGAGATCTGCACAAGTGGTACAGATTCACCATTGATCCTGTAAGCATGGTGAGCCTTGTTGAAGACCTCCCACTTCTTAGTCACTCATCCACCTTAACATGCACCCTCCTGCTCCCATGCAACAGCCTGACACTACCTCACCTGCACCAATTCAGCCATCTGCAAAGCACTCGCTGGACATTATAACACTGAGTTTATCCAAGCCAACAAACAAAAACTGCACTATTTTTAAGTAGTTCTTAAACTCACACTGGTGAGTTTACAATGAAGACACGTAAAGCATTGCATCAGCACGCTTCAGCAGTGAGCTGCTGTAGCATCAGGTGAAGGCAAAGACATTTCTCTCACTTCATGACACTCTTCCCTGTGCTAATTAAGCACCGAACAGTCATCCAACGTGTGTCTTCATCAAGCCACATGGGTATGAAGTGTATTTCAAATTGAATCTATGAGGAAACTCCGGAATTCCTTACTTTTTTCTGGACAATACAACTCAGTACAGTCACCTATACTGAGCATGCCAAACACAGGCGTGACTGCCATGGACTCCATCTACAGTTCTGCAACTGAAGAAACCTTGCTACACACAGACCAGAACTGGCTTAAATCAAGCCAGGTTCAGGGTCTGCGCTAGGTGTTCTGCTCTGTGACTAACCCTGAACAACTGCAGATTCAGAGAACTCTGGTTTCTCTGCACCCACCATTGCACATCCTCAGACACAGGTGTAATGCTGCAACCCAGCCAGGCACCTAGGCTTCTTCAACAGCACATGGGGACAGTAAAACCACGTTTTAGACTCCCCGAACTGTTTGGTGCTTTCTGCAGTACTTGTTCAATGTTGCCAGGACAATTCCATCGTCCCTTTTGTCATCTCCTGGAGTCAATGTTTTTTTTTTAAAAATAAAAAAAATAATAAAAAAAAAATCAAACATTAAAATAATCCCGGGCATGTACTGGCATTACGAGGGGTACCACCAGTACTTGGTTACGAGGTGTGCCCTGAGCCAGCCAGCTGGATCAGGCCCAGCAGGCTGCAGAGCTGTGGCACTGGCACCTGGCTCATGACCACGGGCAGGAAGGAGATAACGCGCTTCGTTTCCCAAGCCGGGGCTGCACAGGAGCGTGCACAGGGCAGACCTGCAGGTGCGAAAGGCATTTTCCAGCATAAAAAAAGGGGTGTGAGGGTTGGGCGGGGGGAAGCCACCTAGAGAAGGGGAACACCTCCACCACCATCAGGTGGCCATGGAAGGGATGTTTTCCGAGACACAGCTCTGGACTCAAGCACCTAATACATATCCGCGCCTTCTTCCAGGTGTCCAAACCCCGACAGATTTTCCTCTTGAAGATGAAAAATCAATACAGCATTAACATTTTCAAAAACCCACAAACGTTAGTTTCGCCACTATGATTTTGAGTTCTCCTGTAAATGAGGTTAACCACACTTGAGTTAGAGGACTGCATCATTCACTGCTTAAAAATCTAGTGCAAACATTTGTCTGGCCATAGACTGGAGAAAAATCCCTTTGTTTAACACCTGAAGACATTAGCTGCATAGATTTGAAATTCTCATACCCCAGTCCTAAATGTAAAGACTGAAAAAATATGCTGTTACAAAGATCTAGAGGGGAATCTAACTTGGTCCTTTAAAGCAGACAGAGTAGAGACAATTTTTACCCTTAAACTTAATTCAATATTTGGCTTTAGTCTGTAGGGATTATAAGAACTATGCAAATAAACAGCCAAAATTCAGTGAAGTTATGGCTGTTAGTGCCTAATATGTTACTGTTCTTCATGCTTCAGACAAGACTTAGGAATCAGTAATTATTTCAACAAAGAGCTTTCAACATTAGTGCTAAAAACCTGCATTTCTTCATTTCATCTAAAAACCCTGCAAAAGGTTTATTTAAAACATGTTTGCCTAAAGGACCTACCAGACAGTAACAGACGTGAGTAGATTTGTTCTGCTGGAGTTATAACATGTTAAAAAAAAAAAAATCTGGCAGAGTCCTTAAACTATAAAAAATCCTGCAATTACAACCACTGCTGTGCATGATCACCACACTGGAGCCAGACACTTTCACTCATAGCTCAAGCTCACATCCATCTGGAGTCTATCAAGGCAACCATGAGCGTAACAACTTACACTAGGTTTCAAACTATTTTTTCTGTGTTTGTTTTTTAACACTAAAGATACCCTCAGATTTTCCACATAGCACCTACTTTAAAAAACACATACATACAAAATCCTTATTCCTGGTTTCCTTACAGCAGGTTGTCAAACACAAGTTGCAAAATACCCAAAGCAAACCAACAACAATAAAAATCCCTAGACAATACTGAATCGCCTGTTTCACACAGCTGTACACATGCTTGTCTACCAACTGTTGGATAAAATATGAATTATAAATATTTTATTAAACATTATTTCAGTGCTACTGGCATGAGAAACTTCACCAAAAAAAGCCTTGCAAGTTACATTTTTAAGTTAAATCAGAGGGGCTGGAAGTGAACCAAGAGTTAAACTATTAGTCTTTTACTAATATTCTAAGTGAACCTTAAGCCTATAGAAGTTTCTGAAACTTACAAGCACTGGATCTGAGGCATTTTTTAAATATAAAAATCTATCATCCCTGTCACAAAGCTACAAGTACATTTCAGTTCAATGCATTTCTCAACGTACCTTAAAACAAAAGAAAACGAATCAGTATTCTTCCTTCGCAGAAATGGAACTGACAATGTTAAAACACTAAGATTATCACTATGCATTTTCCATTTCTGAATTTTCCTTGTCTGTTAAAACCACATTACAAGTGGGGAGAAAATCTCCTCTGTGATTACTTTTGCTACTAGAATTTCAAAAGCCATGAAAGATATAACAATGAATGCACTCAGAAACTTCAGAAACCAGATTTATATTAAGAAATTCTTTATAACAATAAAAAGTGCATATACCTGTTCTTCACCTCAGATTTCTAATAAAAGTGAGCATTTAAGCAGAATTGCCTCCACTTGAAAAAGCATGCCATAGTTTTTCAGGCCCTTTAAGAACCCGTTTTATGAAAGAAACTATTTTCTATATTCCATTACATTTGTATGGCCATCTTTCGTAACTCAAAAGTCTCTGCATTAGAAAGCTGAAGCATAGCTCTGAACGTCTATGTGTGATAAAAAATTGAGAGGCCTAATGCATAAAGGGAGAGGGCGAGTGTTTCTTCACACATTTTATAAATATAACTTTTAGACTCTAACTTAATTTACAACACTTAGTCACAATTATCATCTTCTTCCTTAGAGAACTCAGAAACCTGAGCCCCAAGTCAAATTTTAAAATGCAAATCCAGCAACAGCTTCTTAATCAGTCCCACTGGGGCCTATAGAGCTGCTAATTCAGCAGAAATCAGGAGAGCTGAAAAACAAAAAGCCAGGCTGTAGCTGTTTTAAGACACTGATCCAAAGTGACTCATAAATCAGCTTGCTATGTTCAAGTTTTAGTCTGGAAAATATTGAAAAACAGCTGTGAAAACCATACGGCCCTTTTTTCTGGCAAATCTGGTAGAGAACTAGAGGATTTATAAAATGTAAATACTAAAGATGTAATACAAACACAAGTGAAAACCATCTTTCAGGCTTTCCCTCCTGCCCCACCGACAGTTTTAGCATTCCACGGAGAACCTGGCGAGGCGTACGGCAGTGCCACCGGGAGTTTGCACACACGGAGGACACTGGCCAACGCTCAACACTCTTCCTCCCTCCCTCCCTCTCTGCGCCTCCAGCTCTGCTACACCAGCTCTAACAAAGCCATATTCTTATGATCTAGGCGCACACATCCTACAAGTAAAGTGAAATCTAACTTCAACACTACTTGTACACAAAATCTCTACAAGTGTTTATCAGTTCTCAGCGGTCTGTCACCTTCCATGAAGGCAGTGTCACAGAAGATGGTATTTTGGGCTAAAATCAAAGTAAAGCTGGCAATTATACCCTATTTACACCCCATTTTGTGAAGTCGTTTCCGTACAAAGCAGTAGCCTTACACTTGCCACCAAAAAGAAGGGGACATAACTCAGTACTCGGGCTCATTTTCTTTTCTCCCTCCTAATCCACCACCCTGAGGTCACGCAGCCTTTCCACGTTAGATTCTCTCATTTTATTTCACCGGGGAATTAGAACACAAAAGGAACGAAGGAGCAAAACAGAGCTTCAGAAAGCCAACTCCATCTGACATTCCATCTAGGTGAGTAGACAGATGGGCAAGAGGAAGGTGTAAAGCCTAACGCGGGCCTAAACCTTCTGAGGCACAAGAGCTTCCCCTCTCCAGCTTGGAGATCTCGCCTGCGTATGCTGAGAACGTGGTGTAATAGTTGTTGTTTTCTAAAGAGGACTGGAAAGCCTGCAATTAAACTACTAGCCTTTGGCTATACCCGCTATGGACTTCCATGGAAAACACAGTAAACATATACCAATAAAATTCATAAACCATCTTTTACAATTTGTAAATGCACAGTTTGTTGCAACAATAACCCAGGCTATTCAAACCTTTTTTTGCATATGTAAAACTGAAACGCACTATAATCTTAAATGTTGCACAACCCCAGCCCCAAGTACTGGAGTAGCTGGAGGTAACAGACAAGGCCACACTCTTCCTCGCTCTCTTATTAAGAGGAGGGGAAGGAAGAAAGAGCAGGGTGCTTCTAAGGCATTTGACACAAACAAAAGAAATATTTACACAAAAGCGGCCAGACCACATGGTTTGGTGACACCTACAAAGATGTACTCCTGTGAGTTTAAGAGCCAGTGACACAGCTGTCCAATGAGTAATCACAGCAGGGTTTCTTACAACAGACCAAAGCTTATTTATACAAGTGGAACTTATTTTCTCACACTTTTAAAGGAATGTGAACTTGCATAAGGACAATTTACACTACCAAGGGAATTCTAATTAGAAAAACCTCCCTCGTGCTAACAAAAAAAGCCCTGCCATGTGTTTTATTGTCTCTCAGTAACATAAGTGGAAAAGACAAATTTGGATTACTGCTAATGCAAAATGCTTTTTAAAGTAAATCTAAAAATGAAAGTTCTATGATTTTTTCCCCTTGTTTTTTTTGTTTAGCATGCTGTCACACCTGAATTTTAACTTAACAGTGCTAAAGTAAGCTAAGCTAAGAAACTAAGCTATGGAGCTTAGCTTAGCATCAAAAAAGCCTTAGGTTTTGTCAGAAAACTTATGGTAGCGTACTGAAATACTTCAAAAGAACAGGAGGGATGAAATTTAATAGGCAGCAAAGCCAGTTGTTGAATGTAAAGCAGATCCCGTATTTGATTCGTATACTTCAATCACATAAGCCAAAAAAAAAAAAAAAAAAGTTTCTTTCCCCTCACACTTTCCTATACCACTCCTGGAAATATTCATCTCCCAGAGCCATTCCTGTGTTCAGTCCCATATGGTGTCAATACAGCCATCCACATTTCATGAGTAAAGCAGCATGACCTCCAGACGAGGCAATTGAACAGAATTAGCCACAACTAATTGAAAGTCTTCCTGTTTACTTTAAAGTCCTTATCTCAATCTGCTTTGGAAATGTAATAGAAAATTAATACGACTAATATAGAAGATCTTTGAGTGACAAGAGATTAAAAACAAATGTGAAAAGTCCCTCAGCTATTTTCAGCCTTTTAGAAAGCTCCCCTAATTTATGTTTTGTCCATAAAAGTTTGTCACTGAAAGTAAATTTTCTACAGATGGCATTTCAGTACGCCTCACTGCGGGTGCCGGCAGGCCGTGCCACCGGACCGAACGGGACCAGCTCCGCTGCTTGTTATAAAGTCATCAAACCCAAAACGATCGGGGAACGAAGATGAAGACCTGCACAAATAAAACCGAGACCGGTCTTCCCCACACACGCATCGATATTAACTTGACGATCACTGCACGCCTTCCAAGAAAAGTCAGCAGAACTTTTTTTTCCTCCCCCTCTCAGAGCACCCAGCAGCGCTCCCGGGCCCGACTTCAGCCCGGGCGCTGATGGCCGCTCCCGCCCCCCTCCCGGGGGCGGCAGCCCGCCCGAGGGACGCTGCCCCACCGCCGCCCCCGCTGACAGGCTCGGCCGCCGGCCCCAGCCGCTGCCCCCTCCCGCCC